>BQNB010103737.1:0-23970 GCA_026074375.1 Tanacetum coccineum | reverse complement strand
AGTAAATCAACAAACGAGTGCTGTGACTACCGCCATGACGGTTATTCTAAAACAATTTCAAGCAACCCCACGTCTAACTTCCGTAAAGGCTATCGAGGATATTTGTGTCACTTGCGGTGGTGCTCATCCTTATTATCAATGTCTCGCCGTCGATGGCAACACTTTCCTGGAATATCGGGATAATATCCAAGGATATGTTGCAGCAGCCGCGGGTAACTACAATCAGGGTAATTCCGGTTATCGTCCTCCAGGTGTGGCTAATCAAACTAGACCATCGGGTCTTGCTCAACCAAACGTGCAAAATAATCAAAACCGGTTTAGCTAACCTCAAGGATATAACCGAGGAAACAATTTCAATCAAAATGCAACTTATCAAGCTCCAATTCATCAAAACCAAAGTGTTCCTTTAAATGAGTTGGAAAAATTTAAGAAAACAAATGAGGCTAACATGAAAGCCAGGCAAAACCAAATTAACAATGTGAAAAATGAGTTAAGGAATGAAATGCAAAATTCGATTCAAACTTCAATGTCAAATCAAACCAATGAGCTTAAGAACATGATGGCTAGCTTTTTCCAAATGAACACCGCTTCTACCTCGGGTACGAGATCTCTCCCTAGCAACACCGTTGCTAACCCGAAGGGTGAATTGAAAGCCATTACCACTCGAAGTGGCCTTGTTCTTGATGGACCTTCCGTTCCTATGCCTCCTTCATTCATTAATCCAGAGGAGGATGAACGTGTAGAGGAGACTTTAACGGACCCGAAACATAGTTAGTTTACCATTAAGGTCCCACCTCCTCTCGTCTAAAAATCTAAACCTCCTTCTCAAAGAAATTATATGGTTCACCAAAGGGATCCTCTTCATCCTCATATCCTTTATCCTTCAAGAATGAACCAAGAAAAACATAAAGAGAAAGATGAAGTCCAAATTCACAAATTTTGGCAAATGTTCAAACAACTTCACATCAATATCTCTCTTGCCGATGCTTTGATTTTAATCCCGAAATACCAAAAGATGCTTAAAAGTCTCCTTTCCAATAAGGAAAAACTTTTAGAATTGGCAAATACACCCCTCAATGAAAATTGCTCAGCGGTTACCCTAAAGAAGTTACCAGAAAAACTAGGTGACCCTGGGAAATTTCTCATTCCGTGTGGTTTTAGTGAGCTCAAGTGCAAAGCCCTAGCCGATCTAGGTGCTAGCATAAACTTGATGCCACTCTCGGTTTGGAAAAAGTTAGGATTACCCGAGCTTATTTCCACCCAAATGACCCTTGAACTTGCTAACTGAGAGATTTGCACTCCGGTTGGAATTGCAAGAGATGTCTTTGTTCTGGTTGGAAAGTTCACATTCCCCGCCGATTTCGTCATCGTTGATTATGAAAGCGATCCTCGTGTCCCCCTCATCTTGGGAAGACCTTTCTTACGGACCGCTCGTGCTTTGATCGACGTTCATGGAGAAGAAATGATTCTCCGTGACGGTAATGAAAGATTAACCTTGAATATGAGACATGACACTTCAAGCTATTCAACCCAACCTCATCAAGAATCAATCAACATGATTGATGTCTATAATGTTTCACATGAGGAAATTCTTGAAGATTTGTTTGCAACAAATCATCTAAGTGGCAATCCCACTTCTTCTCTCACTTCTCATACCGACTTAACTTCACCGGAAGTTAATGATGATATCTTTGATCCGGAGGGAGACATTATTGAGAACTTGCTAAATCTTGATAAAACCAAAGATCTCCCTCCATATCATGATAATCCATCGAGTGGCAATCCCACTCCGATTTTGGAACCTGTAACCAAGTCTTCTTCTTCCCCTACACTTATTTCCCTCTAATAAAGTGAGTTAATTTGGGAAGAATTCGAAGCTTATCTCGCAAGTGATTCACTTCCACCAGGAAATGACGATCTTGTTGATACTATTCCCGAGGAGTTCACCGATGAACTCGCTCTTATCACATTTCCACCAGGAAATGATGACATGACTCCGAAAGACATTATTAAAGAAATAGAATGTTTGCTTAACCAATCTCCATTAGCAGACTATTCTCCTAGTAACGATCTTGTGAATACCATTCTCGAGATGTTCACCGATGAACATGCTCTTGATTACTCATCCCCACCATTATGGGATGATTATGATGATGAACTTTTTGATCTTGAGACCGTTAATGATAATACTTATGATGATCCATTTGAATCCAAGTAAGAGAAAATCAAGGATTCTAAAATCTTGATTGATGAACTTGATCCACCTGGATCAAGTGATTTCCTTCCTTTTCCCGAGTGTGACTCGGTTTTCTATGAGGATTTTTCCGAGGTTGATGCTTTGTCTTCGACCAACAATGAGGACAAGGTATTTAATCCGGGAATACTCATTTATGAGAACCTTTATGAAGTCACTATTCATGTAACACCGGATAAGAATGTAAAGAAGCTATCCTCATCTAATGCTTCTTTAATTCTTGAGGATTTTAATCCTCCTCTTTATGAACTTCCTTTCCACAAAGAAGTTCCCGGGTCTGAAACTCTACTCTCGTTTTCATCCGAAAATGAGGAAAAAGTTTTCAACCCCGGGATTCTAACTTCTAAAGGAGTTCAAACTTTTCTTCTCCTGGAATTATCTCATCGGGGCCCTAAAGCTTTCAAAGTCATTAAAATTTTTGAAAGCCCGATGGAGATTTTTTCTTGCTCTTATGGAGAGGACATCCGTGTTTTAGATGTTCCGTGTCTCCATTTCTATCCCCCTTGACAAGCTCTAGTATGGGGATCGGGTTAAGCTAAGTGACCTAAAACAAGCGCTTCGTGGGTGGCAACCCATGCTTATCCTAATATTATCGTAGTAGTAGTATGCTAGTTTAATAGTAATGAATAAGTGTTTTGTTGTGTGATGAGGCTCGCCTCTTCCATTTTCCGTGCTTTGTTTTTTGTTGTATGTCCAGGATTTCCCGGATTTTTGAAGCCTCTCGTGCTCTCGGTTTTGTCCTTCGTTCACAAGAGCTTCACATCCTCAGCTTCATTTTGGGAATCCGATATCCAAATCTTATCGACTAACGTTTATCTTTAAGCATACTTAATAAACGGCTTAGGATTTACGTAGAGACCCTTCTTAAAACATTGAGGACAATGTTTAATTCTAGTATGGGGGGATCTATCGATTTGATTGTGCCTGCAGTCGTTGTTTTCACGTAATCCCGTTTTTACCACCAAAATTTCAAAAAAATGAAAAAATTTAAAATTTTCAAAAATAAAATAAGTGTTTTGTCACAATTTTGACTTTCCTGCTGGGTAGAATAAGAATAAATTTTGACTCGATCGAGCGTGTTGAGCTCTAGCTTGTTCCTTAACTTTTAGACTAAGCGTTCGCGGATCTTTGCGAAGAACAAAAAATGATAGAGTTAAGTGTGAGTTAGATGCTAAACAAGGATTATTTGGAAATCTTACAAGCTCATGTGTGTAATTTGTGGCTTTTTCTCCCATAAGCTCCTAACCAGACTAATAATACGTGCATTTTTTGAAATAAACTTAAATCGATATCAGCGTAGAGGAGTGAGTGAAGAGATAGTCGATTCTGCAAGGGTAAAGGGGAATTTACGGAGTTCGGAAGAGGAGATATACTTAATTTTCTAAAACGAAATTTTCTCTATATCATGGTAATATAAAGTATAAAAAAACAAAAAAAATGTGGTAATAATTATAAACTGTGGGCTGATAAAAGTTTGCTGCATCTTGCCGGCTCACAACCGATGTTGCAGCCTTCTAAAGAAAGCCCATAGTAAGAATAATAATCCGAGACTGATAAAAGTTTGCTGACAAACTTGCGGCCTCCAACCGATGTTGCAGCCTTCTAAAATCTAAGATTTCCTTAAGAATGAATAATTGTATTAAGTGTAGTAAATGTGATTTTAATCAAATATGATGGGAAAATCTCTTTTTCTTAAATTTAAATATGCTTTTGAACTAAGACTATTTTATTTTAAGTTTTTCTAAATAAGCTATGTATATACGAGAAACCTAAGAGTTTTTTAAAACCAAAGGTCCTGATTCCCCGATACTATGTCTCTGTGGGTGTCAAAAGCCTGGTCCATTTAGACCACAATGTTGGGATGTGCCGACGAAAGCCTACATAGGATGATCTTCTCCTTCAAGACTCATTGATCTCGGGTGGACTGAAACATAGAATTTTTGCAAAACGTTGATCCATATTTGAAATTCGAAATAGCACATTCATGCTATATATATAATAATAGTCGGGAGTGAAAAGATATCACAAGTTACAAATATGAGTAGATTTTAGCATCTTTACTTGTATTAACAGTGATATCGTTTTAAGGGTTTGGAATAAGTGAAAAGTCGGGAACGATGAATTTATCCTTTTTGGGGCATTTTAGGATTGAAATGTTTCTTGTTCTAAGATCCCTAAAATTTATAAAATAACGAAAGTTAAACATGTTAGTTAGTTGAGAAAAAAAAGAGAAAAAGAGAAAAATATTAATGGTAGTTAGTGTACATATTTAAAAATGGTAAAAATGGGGCTTTTCTAAACTATTGATTCTTTCATTCCCCTTGACGAACACTTAGCTACTTTTCGAGGTTATTAGTCGAGGGGGAGTGAGGGTCTTAGTTTTCTAAGTGCTTACTTATGGCATTGCGTGAGGACACGACAATAGTTTAGTATGGGGGATTTTGGTATGTGCCTAAATACACATACATTTGACCTTTAAAACCGGACTTAAATGACCAAAAACATACCAAAAAATATATTGTATTTGTATGTTTTTACTTATATTGTGCAGGAAACGGATATCCGACAAAAGGACGAAAAATGAAGCCAAAAACGACAAAACCAAGCACGGAATGGAAAAGCGTCAAAATCAAGTCAAAGTCCAAGAAGTCAAAGTCAAAGTCAACCAAAGTCAACCCTAACAAAGTCAAAGTCAAAGTCAAAGCCGAAGCTGAAAAATGAAGAAATACTTAATGGGCCCACTCGTACCCATCTAATGGGCCGGGGCAGCCCATTAAGCTATTATTACCAAGACTTATAAGCCTTTAACAATTAAATGGCCCAAAACCCTTTTAAATATAAAAGAGGCCCAAACTGCCAATCCATAAGCCCAAACCATTTAACCCCCGTTAACCCATCTTACCCCTTAACAGTTAACCCCATTAGTCCTTTAAGGACTATTTATGCAATAACACCATATACAATGGAGGACTGATTCTGCCAAAACCTCAAAATCTTTACACTACAAAGGACTAAAGTAGTAATACACGTATATAAGTTGAGCGACTTAAGATGTCAAAACCCCAAACTCATACCCTGTATAACTTTAACCCAAATTTCCCGCCAAAACCCTGTTCACCCTCCCCTGTCACTTTCTCACCCTCGTTCACTGTTCCCCTCACTCCAAACCCATCACCATCCCAAACCCCACACTCACATGGGTATTTGCCATGTTGGCAATCCCATAAAACCTCATTGGTTGAAGGTAAACTACAAGAAATCAAGGGCTGTGATTGTAGGGATTGGAGAGAAAGAAAGATTGATGGCCAAGATTGCTTTGGGCTTTTACCTCACACAAGAAACATACATGCTTGAAGCACTCTCAGAAGAAACACAAGAATGAGCTCAAGACCTTAGGACTCTAAGTATAAAAATAGGACTAGAATAGCATTTAGTCTTTTGTCAAATTTTTGTTAAGTCCATCATTTGTATTAACAAAGTTTGTACCATTTTTAATATATTGCACTTTAATTTACTGTCATTTAATTTTTGTCTTTTAAATACTTGCATTTTAATTTTTCAAGTTAATGAAATTTAAGTGTTTTCTTTAAATCATTATCATTTAAAATTACTTGTCTTTTAAATATTGTTCTTAAGCTTTTATATAAGCCCTTTGAGCCATCAAAAGCTTATATAAAAGTTTGTTTTAAATTCTGTCAAAAAATTCAAAAATTACAAAAAAAGGGGAAACTGTCAAAGCAAAGGAGCAAGGTATATCTTGGATGGCCTTGGTTTAGAGCTTCATGGGAAGCACATAGGATTGGTTTTGAGTCTTTGAATCATTGCCAAACGCTTTGCCAAAAGCTTGGACTCTTGTAAGCTCACTTTTTCCAATTTTTGCATTCTACTGTTCATCAGCTTATTTTCTTCTTATTCATGATTTTTATTGCTTATTACTGTTTGTTTATGCTTATTTGTCTCTTTTCAATGCTTACATGTCATTAGTTTAAGATTTCCTTTTAAACTGTCTTGATTTTCCTTTTACTGCTTATTACTCTTTTGCTTATTTAAGTGCTTATTTTTATGTTTTATTTACTGCTTTTTGTTCATTAGCGTTCGCTTGTCATCTGTTTTTAATACCTTATCTTAAATCACCATGAATCAGTTTAAAATTTGCTTTTAACCTTTTAAAGGGGTGTTCGGGTCAAGAGGTTAAAGTGGGTCAAACCTTGTTTAAAACACATTGGGTCATTTTGACAACTTTAACCAGCATTTTTAAGTTGATTTCAAACTGTTTTTCAAGATTTGTAACTTTGAAAGTTGTTTTTAAGAATTTTTTCTAAGTGGTCTTTAACACTGTGGTGACAGAACAGTGTTGATGTGGCTTACTTGATTAAGCTTCCTAACCAAGTTTTTAATACTTGTTTTTGTGTTCATTTTAGTGTCATAATAGAGTAGTGTAGCCACCTTTTAGTTTACTAGTGTTTTGTTCAAATTTGTCTAGTCATTTTCTTAGTCTAAAACTGTCCTTTTTCATCTTTAAATCTCAGATAGTTAAACTTGTTTTTAGCTTTTGAAAATTGGTGCACAAACTCATTAGGAGTCAATTTCCATTTGTTTTAACTTATCTTTCATTTTTCAACTTATTTTCTAGCTTATTTTATAGGCTGCAAAAGCCAAGTTTTCTTTTATAAAAAGACCAAATCAGCATATGCTGATGAGTGACAGCCATTTTCTTTAGCATTTTTAGTATCTTAATTAAGTTTTAAACTAAATTACATTTGCTGATTTTAGAATACCGTAGGACAGGCTTTAAGCTCATATAAGCCATATGCCCATAAGGATCCTTTTAGTGGCTTAAATTTAAGCCCAAAAAGTGTCCTTAGGCTGTTTGATTGGCAGTTTTTGCCCAAGTGCTTATTGGCCTTTTCTTAGCTTAGCTTATTGTTTTCTGTGCTTATTTAGGTTTATATTTGCCTATTAGGTTAGTTAGTGCTTATTTTAGCTTATTGTACTTAGGGTAGAACTTATTTAAGCTTATTTGCATTTGTAGCTTAGCATTTTAAGTTTAAAAGTCTTTTATAGATTCTGTCATTTCTAGCTTATCTTCTTTGCTTATTTGTGTTTAAACTTGCTTATTAGGTGTAGTGTAGGGCCTCTCTTAGCTTATTTGCCTGTTTGCCAGCTTATTTGTGTTTAAAATAGCCCAACAGTTAGCTTAATTAGGACTTAGTGTAAAATAGCCATTTCTGCCAGTTTTTAGCTTATTTTAGTGCTTATTTGTGGTTTATAAAAAAATTGTTTTTATTAAAAATGCTTATTTTTAAGTTCTTAAAGCTTGTCTACAAATTTTTTTTTCAAAATAAAAAAAAGGGAAGGTGGAAGTCCAAGGTAAGCAAGGCTCGAACCTTGGACCTCAACACCCTCAACCTTTACACACACACTGCACTACACACTCGCCCTTGGGTCTTTTTCAGTTTACCTTTGCAAAATATATTCTTTATAGTCCTTTTAGCCTCTTAAGCATTCAGCCACTTTTAGCTTATTACCAGCTTATTCCAATAAGTTGGTAACCCCTTTTTATTTTTCATAGAATCAACACTCTTTAAGCTACTTTCCAGAATTTTTTTAGATTTTTTTCATTAAGTTTACTATTTTTAATTAATTTTTCTTTTTAAAACTGTTTTTAATTCATAAAAAATTATTAAAAAGTCAAGAAAAATATAATTCTTTTTAAAAAAAATTCTTTTATCATTTAGCACTTAGGAAAATTAAATTTGCTTTTGTAGGGTCAAAATTTCACAATTTCGTTTTTTAAAGAACGGGTTTGGATCCCGTTCTCGTTTTTTAGGTTTAAATCCTTACTTGCTTTCGTTTTTAGGTTTTCTTTACTCGTTTTTGCATTTTAATAGTAGAAATAGAAAACCAATCCAAAAATCTTTTTAACCATTCAAAAACGCGATCACAAACGTTCTTGATTTTCAATTCACACCTCGTTGGGAAACGACCCGGGAGATTTTTGATTTTCCTTTGGTCAAAAGGAATTTTTTTTTGAGTCTTTCGGAATACGTATACTATAATTGATATATATAATTAACCCTTAAAAAGGTCGGTTATCATTTGGCAATCTTAGAAAAGTTTGCGATGAATCGTTGGTAGTATCCCGCTAAACCTAAGAATGACCAAACTTCTGTGGGTGACTTAGGGGCTTCGCAATTCTTAACAACTTCAATCTTTCTTGGATCTACATGAATGCCATCACTATTGACCACATGCCCAAGGAACTGCACCTCTCGCAACCAGAATTCACACTTTGAAAAGTTTGCGTATAGTTTCTCCTTCTTGAGCAGGTCTAAGATTATCCCTAGATGCATTTCATGCTCTTCCTTGGTCTTTGAGTAGATCAAAATGTCATCGATGAACACTATAACAAATTTGTCTAGGTAGGGTCTGCATACTCGGTTCATCAAGTCCATGAATACCGTTGATGCATTTTTTAGACCACATGGCATTACTGTGAACTCAAAATGTCCATATCAAGTCATAAATGCGGTCTTTGTAATGTCGTCTTTATGCACTCTCAGCTGATGGTATCCAGACCGCAGGTCTATCTTGGAGAAGTATCATGATCCTTGCAGTTGGTTAAATAGGTCGTCGATTCTTGGAAGGGGATAACGGTTCTTGATGGTTAGTTTGTTCAACTCTCATTAGTCGATACACATCCTAAAAGAACCGTCCTTCTTCTTGAAGAACAATACCGGTGCTCCCCATGGCGATGAACTTGGCCGAATGAAACCCTTGTCCTAGAGTTCCTTGAGTTGTTCGACAACTCCTTCATTTCAGTGGGTGCCAAGCGATAGGGAGACTTCGCGACTGGCATTGCTCCGGGGATTAGGTCGATACGAAAATTAACTTTGCAGGAAGGAGGTAGTCCTGATAGGTCGTTAGGGAATACCTTAGAGAAGTTTTGAACAATGGCGATGTCTTTCAGTTTCGGCTCCTCTACTTTCGTACTCATAAGACGTTTCACCTTTTCTTCTGGCCGTTCTACGTATACCCTAAGCATCTCACCACGTGGTAATGGAATTCGAACTACCCTCTCATGGCAGATGATTTCCGCTCTATGTCTAGACAACCAGTCCATTCCTATGATTACATTGAAGCTTCCGTGTCTAAACGGTATTAGGTCTATGTCAAAGGTATGTCCTTCTATTTCCAACTTACAATCACGTATGACCTTATTGATCTCTACTAGTTGTCCGCTAGCTATTTCAATTTCATAACTAAAACCTAGAAATCTGGGCTCTATGTCTAACAGAGGCACGAAGGTAGTGGAAACAAAGCTATAATCGGCACCAGAATCAAATAGCATCGTAGCATAGTGGTTGTTTAAAGAGAACGTACCCGTCATAATGTTCAGGTCTTGGCGAGCTTCCTTTGCTCCCATCACGAATGCTCTCCCATGTGACGGATTGCCATTGTTCCTATGACCCTAACCTCCCTCAATAGCCATAGCCTGATTTGGACAATTTCCTCCTTGTCCTGGTGCTCGGTTCAACCTAAGGCATGCTGACTTGTAGTGATCGGTGCCACCACACTCAAAACATGCCCCACGAGCCGCTGTCGGGTTTCTGGCATTCAGTGGGTTCGCCATTCTAGGCCCCGCCCTGCAATCCCTGGAAAAATGGCCTAAGCGGTTGCAGTTCGTGTATGTACGACAAGGCGTGTCGGGGTTATGGTGGAAATTGCAGTTTGTACATTGGTGCCGAACCCGTGTACTTCTTCCTAACAGGGTTGGTAATTATGGCAAACACTTTTTCTGTCCTAGCTCTCTTATTGTCACTCTTAAAATTCCCTTCCTTACTCGACTCACCACTGTCTCCTCTTCTCTTACTAGTCCCCTTTAACTATTGATGTGTGTTTTGCAAGCTTTAAATTTATAATGCTAGAAATACTAATTTTTGACTAAAAACACAACATTCGGGCAAGTATACCCTTCCGTGTATAGTATAGCTTAGGTAAGTCCAGGTCGTCCCAAGAGAATTGAAGTTTTCACAGTTTGTAATTAAGGTGATATTGCTAAATTAATTGTCGCGGATCAAATTAACCAAATCGTGCATATATCGAATATTGTAAAGAAAGCAACTAAGAAATGATTCAAACAAGGAATTAAAGTATGTTTGCTTAGGCAATGATCACTAAGACAATGAAGTGTTTAGGATAGTGTTTTTAGAGTTACAGAAAAAAGATATCAAAAGTTACAAATCATTTCGGCCTTTAAGTGTAAATAGTAGTGATTATTCATCGATTAATATAAACGAATCCCTTTCGACCTTTGTTAATGTTATTTATAACCAATATATTAAGTGGAATGATTAAAACACATATATACAAAGAACCTTTCGACCTATATTCTGTGTTATAAAATTATGGTTTTATAAACAAATTATCCAATAAACACATATCCAAAACGCTCCATATCCAAGATCACTATTGCACAAACAAACATAAAAGACAACTACTCATAGGATCAAAGAAGTAAACAATTCACTTTAACTTTCTTCATGAATTCAGTTTAAAGATCATATTTTCAAAAGTAAACAGATTTTTTTTTCCAATTTCAAGAGCAAATGTTTGATGATGTCACAAGTTTTCCCTACGACAAAACTAATTTTATCCAAAATAAACCCAGAAACTATGAACAATTCTGTCACAATCGCTTATAGATTCGAATTACACTTCAATGCTACTTCCTTAGATGGATTAAAATCTAGAAATTGATGGTGGAGAGTGGTGGTGGTCAATAGTAGTGATGGTGGTTTGAAGGGGTGTTTGGTTTCTTGGTTTGTCAAGCCAAGATCACCAAAAACACCTATTCTAAGTATTCTAAACGAATGGGATTTATTTGTATGAGAGTGTGTGAAATAAGAGAGCTGAGGGTATTTATAGGCTTTTCAGGGGCCAAAAACCGCCGCACAAACTTATTTGTGGGCCGCACATCAGGAGTTAATGATATGTTCATTTAATTGCCTTTAATTTTTTCCACAGACTCAAAAGTGCGCCGCACTTTGGCCAAAACCACCGCACTTTGGTCATATTCAGTTCGTGGCATTTTTTATGGTTGTATATAATTGAATTCTCTTCGTGTGGCCGCTTGAACCAACTAAAACGGAGTTCATATGGCGAGTTATGGCCAAAACAGTGAACAGGTGTCGGGAGATCATTAACTTGAGTTTACTTTTTCATTTAAGCTTCAATTCTTCGTGTTTTCTTCCGTTTTCTTCAACGACACGTACCATGAACCTAAAATAGCAAATATACTCGATTCTATACAAAAATTTCTTATATTTAACCAATAAATATATGTAAAGCATAGATAACGCGTGTAGAAACATGTATAATTTGAGCGTTATCAAATCCCTCCACACTTAAAACTTTGCTTGCCCTCAAGCAAATCTAAGAAAAAAAATTTAGAAACAAGGTTCCTACATGACAAGAATTTTTTTTTTCCTATATATATTTTTAAATTTTGATAATTTTTATTTTTAATTTTAAAAAATTATTGGGTGTGAAATTTTTGAAAATATTTTTGGTTTTTGTAATAAAATAAGTGCAAAAGGCGCAAGCACCCCCCCCCCCCACACTTAAGGGTTTGCTTGTCCTCAAGCAAAATAAGGAAAGAAATAAGCTTTACAAAACAAAATTAGAATTGTGAAAAATATTTTTGTATTTTTAATATGTGAAAACAGAGATGTTTGACAATACCCAATGATCCTCAAGCTGCATAACATGACTAAGCACCTCACAAATAAGGAGAAGTATACTTCACTCAAACACTCATATATGATGTATGAGGAAAAATAAAAAAAATAAAAAAAAGGGGGGGGGGTGAAAAATCACACTCAAAATTGCTCAGGGAAATGATTTATTAATATTACAATAGGCTTGTCACAAGAGAAACAAAATCTACACGACAAAGCGTAAGCACAGGTATAAATATCAAAGAGAACTTTTATTCGGGTTGTAACATTAGGCTAAGAGTTAATAAGGGTGTGGTTAAGGCATGTAAAGTATATAGTAGAATTGGTTTTATAATATACAAGTCGACAAGTCCAAGAAACCCATGTTGCTAGTTATGACAATCCACAAACTCGTGAGGTTATCAAACCTCTCATCAATATATTCTGCACATAGTATAATACAGCAATCCAACTCTTATTCACCTTTTGTTTTGATTCAATATATTGTATACTTTTGTCTTTTTTTCACATTTTTTTCTTTTCATTTTTTTTGATTTTTTTTCTTTCTCTTTTTTACTCACCATTCATATTCGAACAACTAACAATTCCTCCATACTTGAGATAAGCATATACCATAAAAAAAATTCAAAATTACAAAGCTGGGCCCTTCTCGCTTCGTCAAATGGCAAAACACTGTATAGCAATGTATGTGAACAAACTCTTGAGCAAAAATTCAACAACATACCATTGAACCTGCAACCAATCCATTGGGCACTTTCGACAAGGGTTAAGGCTAACTCTAAAGGTTATATTATTTTTTGTTTATATTTTTTGTGGATGAGTAAAATTAAATAGAATGGCTCTATGAGTTACAACTAGGGGTATCTTTCCCAGTGCACTAAAGAAGAGGCTAACATAAGGGTTTATTTTGGGTGGTAGATAATCAGTTGTAATTAGCTTCAAAAGAATAAATAATGCTGAATGGATGGGCTAATTTGGGTTAAATCTAAGTTGCATCTTTTATCTAATAAAAATACAATCACCGACGAACGTGATCTCACTGCGGTCTCGTAATAATTTCAAGCACAAGTTCTAGAATCAATAAATCACCGGCACACTCATATAAATTTTAAACTGATACCAATGCTCTAGAAAAAGCGACAAACTACAAATACATAGTCGTAATGACGGATGAGACACTTGTAATTGCATTCAAACATTAACTCGAGAAAGCTAAAGGCAAAAATTATCTTAGGTATCAAAGATGGATACTCGAATTCTTTAAGATCTAAACCTTACATTTTTTTGTGATTGGTATAAATGCGCAAGTAATGTCATCGATCCCGAGTCGGATCTGCTTAATCAATCGGGACACATCTCTGGTTTCAAAACTTTATTTATCTACTATGTTTTATTCTAATATATTAACCTAAGTGGCAAAATATATATAAAATAAATTTAGATTTATAGATTACTAAGGGCGAATAAAAAGTTTATACTTTTAATAATGAGTCTGATTTTCCAATTTATTTTCCCCCACACTTAAGTTGAGCAATATGTGTGATTTAGAAATTAACTTAAAAGTAGGACAAGTGGGAAAAATAAATATAAGAGAAACGAGATTTCCCGGGGCTCATAAGTGCTCGGTTGAATATGGCGTGAAACGGAATGCCAAGCATGTGTATTCTACTACATGTAATATATTGATCCAAATATATCACATCCCCAAGTGATAAGTCATCACCACCATCCAAGCTCCACTTATTTATTTAATCTGCAAACAAAACTACGAAAACCGTCAAATACAAAAGAGTACTTTCGTAGGCACCACGGTTGCATTTAGCGTATGCAACAAGCCTTTAAACCCCTCGGTGTCCCGAGTGGACGAGTTATAGTCTCGTGAGGGTTTACAACGAACACACCCACAAAGTTCAAAACACATTTATATATTTTTTATATTTTTATTTTTTTTTAATTTTAATCTATACACAATTTACTAAAACAAGCACACATAAAATCTTTTTGGATTTTTAGTTTCTTTTTATATATGAGTTTTGGTTTAGAGACAAATACATATTAAACACATAATTATTATTCAAGGTGCGAAACTTATAACTACCAACAAAGAATATCACATCAAGAGATTAAAATATTTTTGGGTTTTTTTTTAATTTTTTAGAACAAACAAAAATCAAACTCATAATAATTATATATCGTATAATTTTTTTTATTATTTTTCTTTTATTTATTTATTTCAGACCAGAAGTGCGTCGCACTTAAAAGAAAGTGCGGTGTACTTGTAACCAAATTTTTATTATTTTTCAAATATTCAAAAATACTAGCGCGACAAAAAATGACAAAAGTACGCCGCACACCAACACATGTGCGGCAGTTTTATTATGATAGAAAACATATTTTTAGATTTTTTTTACTTATTATTTAATATCACAAATACGAACACAGGCAAACACAAAATAGACAAACACAAACAAACCAACTAAACAAAAGGAAATACGAAACTCTTTTTCTTAAGATTTTATAGTTTTGACCATTTTTTACGCAGGCAAACACACACAAACAAGCAAGCATGCAAAAACATATAAAAAAATTACAAATACTCACAGTTAATAAAACAAAAAGAAATTGTATCTAATTATTATTTTTATACAAAACTAATTTTTTTATATGCAGGAGCAAAGTGCGGCGCACAATGTTGTTGTGCGGCGTACTTTCAGTAAATTTTCAAAATTTTTATTTTTTATTTCTTCACAGATGCAACGCAAGAAATATTATCAAACAAACTAACAAAACACATATTTTATTATATGAACGGGAACATGTCTATAATCAAAATAAGCAAAAATAAAACAAAAACAATTTAGAAATAAAAATCTTTTTGATTTTTTGATGACAACTAAATATTCACAAACATACGAGGCATATAATCAGATAAAATGAAATTTCAAATGATCATAAAGCCTAAACTAACAGTTCGGGTTTTGTTTGGGTTTTAGTTTTGGTTTTAAATCAGATTCTACTGGTGAAAATTCTGCAGAAAGTGCGGCGTACTTGGGTAAGTACGGCGTACCTTCTGGGTTTTCAGGAAAACCGGCGCACAAATAAGATATGCGGCATACTTCCTGAAGAAAAACAAATTGTTTGGTTCAGTTTGCTAGAAAACTATACGGCGAGTTTGCAAATTTTGTTTTGCAAAACAGTAAATAACTTTATGAGAAACAAAATAGCACCTAAATCAAATAAACAAACTGATAACAACTTAAACAATTCCCCAGCAGCGACTCCAAAAACTTGATATGTGTTTTGCAAGCTTTAAATTTATAATACTAGAAATACCGATTTTTGACTAAAAGCACAACATTCTGGCAAGTATACCCTTCCGTGTATAGTATAGCTTAGGTAAGTCCAGGTCGTCCCAAGAGAATTAAAGTTTTCACAGTTTGTAATTAAGGTGATATTGCTAAAATGATTGTCGCGGATCAAATTAACCAAATCGTGCATATATCGAATATTGTAAAGAAAGCAACTAAGAAATGATTCAAGCAAGGAATTAAAGTATGTTTGCTTAGGCAATGATCACTAAGACAATGAAGTGTTTAGGATAGTGTTTACGAGTTAAGAAAATAAAGATATCACAAGTTACAAATCCTTTCGGCCTTTAAGTGTAACTAGTGATTATATCGATTAATAACAATGAATCCTTTCGACCTTTATAAGTTATTATAACCAATATATTAAGTGGAATGATTAAACACATATATAAAAGAACCATTTCGACCTATATTCTTGTATAAAATATGTTTAACCAATTCAATAAACACATATCCAAACGCTTTATATCCAAGATCACATATTGCCCAAACAAACTTAAAACAACTTCTCCATGATCAAAGAAGTAACAAAACACATAACATTCATCATGAATTCAGTAAAGATCATATTCAAAGGATAAACAAGATTTATACCAACTTCAAGAGCAAATGTTTGATGATTTCACAAGTTTTCCCAATGAAAACTATATTATATACAAAGTAAACCCAGAAACTATGAACAATTCTGTTACAATCGCTTATAGATTCGAATTGCACTTCAATGCTACTTCTTTGGATGGATTAAAATCTAGAAATTGATGGTGGAGAGTGGTGGTGGTTGATGGTAGTGATAGTAGTTTGAAGGGGTGTTTGGTTCCTTGGTTTGTCAAGCCAAGATCATCAAAAACACCTATTCTAAGTGTTCTATACGAATGGGATTTATTTGTATGAGAGTTTGTGAAATGAGTGATCCAAGGAGTGTATTTATAGGCTTTTTAAGGGCCAAAAACCGCCGCATAAACTTATTTGTGCATCGCACATTGGGAGTTAATGCTATCTTCATTTAAGCTTCAATTCTTCATGTTTTCTTCCACGACACGTACCATGAACCTACAATAGCAAATATACTCAATTCTATATAACAAGTTCTTATATTTAACCAATAAATATACGTAAAAGCATATATAACGCGTATAGAAACATGTATAATTTGAGCGTTATCAATGATCCATTCCTAACTGCCTCATCGGTTAACACCCTATCTTTTAGTATAGCAATCTGAATCGTAGGGGGCTTAGTTGCTGCCACCATCCTACGGATCTTTGAAGCAAGGCCATAGATGTACCTTTCAATCCTTTTGGTCTCAGGGGTAACTAAGTAAGGGACTAACCTAGCAAGCTCATAGAATCGGTCAGTGTATGCTGAATGACCAGCTCCGACCATAGAGTGACTCTAGAACTCTGCTTCCATCCTCTGCATTTTGTTGCTTGGATAATACTCTCTTTTCATCAATGCCTTAAAAATTTCCTAAGTCATGCCCACTGCGGCTTCACAACCCCTAGTCCTGACCTCGGAGTTCCACCATGTCAGTGCTCTACCTGTTAGCGAACCAACAGAGTACTTGACCTTCTGGTTGTCTCCACAACCACTGATATCTACTGCCTCCATTTTCTCAACCCAGTGGATGTAAGCTACTGCACCACCCTTACCATCAAACTCTTTCGGCTTACATGCCACAAACTCCTTGTATGAACATCCATTCCTACCATTTCCCAAGTTAGAATTCCTATCATCTTCCTGAATGCTGTCATCAGTGGCGTTGTCATTTCGGCTTCCGTTGATCCCTTTATTGCTAATGTGATCACCTACTTCAGCGACGATAGTAGGAAGTAGGCCTTGTAACTGCTGAACGATGATGGTGGAAAAGTCGGGGACTTCGTTGACACCTCTATTCGCTTTGTTACCTTGGCCACCTTGATCTCCAACTCTTCCACCAACTATGCTCGTTTGCTCTCCAGTTCTTCCACCTCCTCTACCAGTCTGTCCATCCGTACTTCCACCTCGTGTTGCAGTAGTGCGTCGACCAGCATTGCGTGTTGTCATCGTTGGATCCATTATATACATGAGGGAGGATATAGGTAACATTAGGCAGGAGGGGAATTTTGTATATAGACGGTCCTAATATATTATTGCTCGAATCGCGGCCTAAGGTGTCAACACCAATTTGAGTTAGCAGAATCACCAAGTCAGCGTGGGTCATGATGCATCTATAATTACATTGGCCACTGTGTTTATATATGCCTCATTTCCCAGTTATACTCAGTATCTCGCTTACACAGCCTAGTAATTACGCGCAAACGCAAGTATAAGCGAAAATTACACACGTAGATCCTATTATGCAAGCTATATGAAGGTTCCTAGGTTATAGTCTAGGCCAAACCACCTAGTTCTCTATAACTATTAGCTCTAATACCAATCTGTCACACCCCATCTAAGGCGGAAACACGAGGCGTGACGGAGGGATCGATCGTCATAACACATGGTGTCGCTATAGAGAAAACTAAAATGCATACCAATAAAAGTGTCACGACGTCCTTCGATCATAAGTGGATACTTGTGCAGTGACTTGTTGATTCACAACACATAGTCTAAAGGATTACAAGCCAATCTCTCACACATGGAGTAATACAAGTCTAGAAATAATCCATAATACATAGCTGAAAACAAAGTTCTAAAATGCAGTCTTTCAAGAAATGATCTGCAAGGGATTCTTTTAGGTCTGCTAAGGCATCCTATCCTGACCTCAATAAGCATTTGTTTCACCTAAAAATGATACTCAAAAAGGTCAACACAAAGTTGGTGAGCTCATAGGTTTAGAGTATAAACCCAGGTGATGTGCCAGAATTTGAGTATGACAATAGTGTCGTATAAGAGCGGAGTGCAAGCAGTATACATAGAAATCCAATAGACATCATAGAACTCATAGAATATCCAAGCAATCAAGTCATATCGACCATTCAACAATGGTCCAAGCGCTTATAGTCCTCCGCACCTATCGCCTACCAGCTGGAGCTACATAGGTGGGCAAAATAGTTCTTAGTTCTTAGTTATGTACCCCATAGTTTGCATGAACATATACAACAATATTCACATACGTAGTTATAGGCACATAGCATTGTTTAAAGCATAGAATTTGTTTTAGCACAGAAGAAAACAGTTTAAATAGATTTGAGTATCATTTTCCCCCAAAGAAAATAGTTTGAAAATGGGGCTACGAGAACTCACCTTTAACAAGGATGAATAGTAGCTGAGAATAAGATAGTCAAACAACGTACAACGGCATCCAGTCACGACCTAGCAATTTGTCCGACTTAGAAATATGTTTGAAATGTGCATTTAAAATTGATGCATAAGAGTTTTAAAAACGCTTTGTATTATTGTTTTTAGTATTGTTGGTTGTGTGGTGGTTGGCAAATTAAACTCGAAGAAATATATCGAAGTATATACATTATGTATTATTTACTTATACTATTTAGGAAATAGGCAGGTAGAGTAAATAAGAAATAAATAAATAGACAATAAGTAACTAGAAATATGTCCCGACAATTTACTCAGTAAATTCCAAGTTATCTAGTTTAGATGTATAAATTATAAGTATTAACACGTTTTAACTATATTAAGAGTTTTATAATTTATAAATTATAAAACATATTTTTCGTCTTTTAGTCGATTATTAAAATAATAATATTTTATTATTTCGTCTTTATGTCGGATTTTTAAGAAAGTTATTTTTAGTAAAAATATTTCTAAGTACTCCCTCCGTCCCAAAATTATTATCCCCTATTGACTTTTTAAGTCTTTTTCTTCTGACTTTGACCGTAAATATTTTTGTTTGTGTTATATAATACTTGATGTAAAATATATGAATAGATTCGTTTTTAAATGTATTTTCATAGTTATGATTTTTCATCGAGTATTATATAACACAAATAAAAATATTTAAGGTCAAAGTTGAAAGAAAAAGACTTGAAAAGTCAATAGGGGACAATAATTTTGGGACGAAAGGAGTATAACATTTTATAAAATTTTGGCATGACCCGTTTGTTCATAAAACGTTTTCCAAGGTCTTAAACCTTATTTTTCAAACACTTTTCCTCAAATAAATCAATTCCGACAACATGCCAAAGTTTGCATTTTCGTGATGTTTTATCAAAACACATTTTACAAACGACTATATTAACTAAACTATTATATATAAGTATAAATCATTTTAAAATCCGTTTTAAACGCTTAAGTTTACTAGTTTTTCACCTATTGGGCCGTAAGGCCCATTGTTAATCCAAAATCCTTAGTTTTAGTCCTTAGCCCATAATAAGTCCAATAACAAGTTTACTAGTTAGCCCAATAACATAATATGATAAGCTACAAAATGCCAAAGTCAAATAATCAAAAATAGTATGTCGACAAAATAAGTCGCGTAGCCAAATAAGCCATAAGTCGTGAGCTTCATGGGTTCATTTTGGGCTTTCCGGCCCAATAACCATAACTAGCTATCCAACCACTTAGACCAACATTTTCGACTAAAACAAGCACTACGTATAAGTTGAAAATAAGCCGAACGAAAAGCCCTAAAAATAAATCGAAGCTTATTGGGCCTTGGTTTAGGACGCGGCATGTATAAGCCCAAACAAACACTTCCAAAGGTATATTAACCCCAAAGTAGAATCAATAAGTTATAAGATACGCGAATAATCACCTTCGTATTACAATAAGCCAAACCAAAAAGTAACAAAAAACCGAGGCTCACAAGCCCAAGCCTAAGCCACTGTTGGGCTTAGCTTGTTGGGCCGTGACCTTATAAGCCCAAAAATAAGCTATACGAGCTTATTAATAAGCCAAATCCCTAGATAGATATATAGATAGATAGATAAAAACTCTCCTCGCGCTCTCGCGCGCGCTACTCTAACACAACCACCACTCACTCTTTAATGACATTTTCCTTGTTTTCCTTTTCCTTTCCATTCGGACCAAACACACCTCTTATGGTGTTTTTGTAAATTTTTAGCTTTTGATTTTTAGAAAAATAAGCCTACAACCTACGTTTATGCATCATTAGACTACCAAAAGTATAAAGATTTTTAAAGTTTAGAGACTTACAAAGTAGGGTTTTAAGAAGATATTTGAGCTTAAATCCAAATAACCAAACGTTGTTTTTATATACCCACGACTAATAGAATCAACCCGGATGTGTTTAAGCCTTCATGTTCTTGAACAAAAGTGAAAAAATGAATGGTTTATGTGAGTGTAAGTGTGCGTGCGTCTGATCAAAAGAAAAGGGGGGGAGGAAGAGGATTTTTCTTTTGTTTTGGTGATGTGTGTGTGTTTTTGAAATGAGATGCATGCATGGACAAGGTACCTAAAATGGTGCCTTGTTGTCTCCTATGTGGTCCGATCGCTTAAGGTATCCTAGGAGGGATCCTAATTGAGTTTTTTTTGTCTTTGGTCATGATCTATAACGTTCTTAGTTCGTGAATAAACGTGATCCGAAAGTTTAAGTTTCTTAGTAATTGTTAAAAATTAAGTTTAGTGGTATAAAAATGTCAAAATAATTAATGTCATTGTTTTTAATGTTTTTCTTTAGCGTAGACAGAAATATTATCGTGCCGGAACGCGTTGTTTGCCGTTTAAGCTGTTTTGCAGGAAAATTCTCCCGGTAAGTTATCAAATATAGATAATATCATCTAAAAAGAGAAAATTCAAGATTAAATGAACTATTGATTAAATAAGTCATAAATTGACTACCGTTAATACGATAAATGCTCTGACAAAGGCAGCAAAAGTCAATACAATAGAGAACAAAATAGAATATCATAAGTCTGGAAAATCCACAAAGGTTACACCAACACCCTATCTATGTGTGGAGAGGGTATTTATACTTCTTACATATTGAGTGGGCGTTGGACTCCATGGATAGTCCATGGGTCGGCCCGTTTCCTTTCTTAACTTAATGAAACGTTTACTACGAGCTATGACTTAATATATTGGAAGTGACCGAGACTTTTCTGTATTTCTAACACCTCATTTCTTTTTCTACCTTTGGATTTATTTCAAACAAACACAACAAACACACTTTAACTTCTACCCTTGATCAAGCCACCTCATCAATCTAATATACCTCATTCGCTTCTCAACCATTAGATTGAACTCTCATCTCAAACAAACACAATTACTCTCACAAACATACACTTCTCTCTCACAAACAAACACACCTCTCTTATTACCCTTGATCTTGCCACTTTACCAATTCTCTTCTTCACATCCTCACCCTCTATTTCAAACAAGACCAAGAGGCTCCTTTCCATCACATCATGTCACATCATGACAACTCATATACAACCCATTATCTCTTATCCAACATGTGCCTAAATGATTTTGAAATTCAAATTTCAAATCTTCCCCCTTTCTCTCCAAGTTAAGAATATTCTAGGAATATTCTCTTGTACTACTAACTAGCTTTTCAAACCTTTAGTTGGATCCCAACTAATTTAGTTATATTTTTTAGGAATACCCAAATTACCCCTTTATGATATTTCTTTTCTCTCTTTACAATATCAGATATGCAAAAGGCTTTTAAATACTTCACAAACGCTTTTATCAAATTGCTATTTTAGTTGGTTGACCTTGAGTAAGAATAGTGGAAAAGTCAAAGTGTGAAGTACAATCGGGGGTTTAGCAAGAACGGAGAGTTAAAACGCTAAAAAATCGAAGTCGGGATTTTGGCACGCTGGCCATGTGCTAGCACACGGCCAGCGCGCCATACTCGAAGTGGAATTTACCACTTTGGGTTTTTAGCCTATAAATACCCCTTCTAGGCTCTTGTATTCCTCACCTATTGCCATTCTTTCTTCTTCACTTTTCTCTTCTCATATTCTCTAATTTTAAACATCAAAGTGTTCTTAATCTTCTCTTTGATCATCCATTGAAGAACACACATCTCCGCAAAAGAGCCACACAAGTACCTAATCTATACTTTTGTGTTTTTTCGAGGGTCTTCTTTCTTATACCCTTTCTTTAGAATCGAGTCTCTAGGCTAGGTTAGGACTTGGTTCACTATCTATCTTTTTATTCAATTGAGTTGTAAAGGAAGTCTTGTATCCGTTGGATCAAGCCTAGATCATTAGGGATCCAGTTGGAGTTTGGTAAGCTTCCAAAGGGGAAGTGGGTAGTGTTCCTAGTTGATCTAAATGATCCTAGAGGTTAAGTCAAATCACAAGTTCTTAGGGGTGGATTCCGAGGGTGGAATACCATAGGTAGTAACTCTTCTGTGTGAGCGCCGGTCTTTGTTGAACGTCGGTGGAGTTAAATTGTATTACGATTTGTAGTCCACCATAAGGATTATACTAGTATAGTATCGGAGTCATGGATTTTCAACTAGACGTACGGAAGGACTAAACTCCCCTTCCTGAACTAGTATATATCATGGTGTCATTCTCTCTCTCTATCTACTTATTGTTTCTTTGCTAAGTAGATCCTCACGCCACTCGGCTGTTTCGAGACTTGAAGTTTTATAAACTTCAAAGAAATTAAGAAAACCGTATTCACCCCCCTCTACGGTTCTACAATTGGTATCAGAGCCACTTAATCAAATTTTCAAGCGTTAATGCCTTCCCGAGAAGTCATTTTAAGTTGAAAACATCTTTTTCAAAAATTTGAAATCCTAACTCTGATGTTTGAAAAAGTTGAGTAAAGATCCATGGCTCAAGAGAACTATGTTGAGGGGTGTTCTATGCAAAGACCACCTTTGCTAGAAGTCGACGGGTTTTGCTTTTAGAAAACCCGCTTTAAGACTTACATTAAGTCCAAAGATATTGACTTATGGCAAGTCATTAAAAACGGTGATTTCTACTTCAAAATAGAAGACTCAGAAACAAAAATGAAGAAGGAGACACCGTATGGACTTCTCAAGGATGATCAAAAGAAGCAACTCGGCATGAACAAAAAAGCCAAGATGACTCTTTACAACTCCCTACCACGTAAAAAGTGCGAACGTGTCTTCATGTGTAAAACCGCCAAAAAAAGTATGGCATACACTCATCATTACTCACCAAGGCAATTCACAAGTTAAGAATTACAAGATTGATATTCTCACTCAATAATACGAGAAGTTCTCAATCTCATATGAAAAAACTATTGATAGTGGCTTCACACGATTCAATGCTATTATAACAAGTCTCAAATCTTTAGTTCTGGATTACTCGAGCAAGAATCACGTGAGAAAGTTTTTTTGTGCTCTACCTTTGAAATGGAGAGCCAAGGTGATGGCAATTGAAGAAGCCAAAGACTTGGCCACGCTTCCTCTTGATGAGCTTATTGGCAACCTTAAAGTTTATGAAATGATCTTAGCAAGTGAGGGTGTTGCTTCTAAACCCATCAAAGAAAAAGTTATGTGATAACATCAAATAGTTAATACTTTTTAGTATCAAAATATCTATCAAAATGCTTGTAAATATTGTTTAAATGCCCGAAAATGATACTTAATCACTTCATATTTTGTTTACTTAAAGAACACGAGCATTGGAGCAAGAGACGCGGGATTTGGACGTGGAAAACAAGCATAAAAAGAATCTCAAGGCCAGTTACGGCATAACTACCCCGTAGGAGTTATGTC
>BQNB010103736.1:0-23970 GCA_026074375.1 Tanacetum coccineum | reverse complement strand
GAAATAACCGAAACCGAACCGAGAGCAACCGAACTGAATAAGAACCGAACCGAATTTGCCAAAACCGAACCGAACCGAACTACAAATTCGGTTTTCGGATTGGATATGTGTTTGGCAATCAGAACCGAAAACCGAGTTTATATAAATATATATATTTTATATATATTCATGTATAAAAAACACCACTAAAACTTTATCCTAATATAAAAAAACACTTTTATGTTTGAAATTATTTTTTTTGCTAAATATCTATGTAATTATTTTTTTTTTAATGTCAGTTTTCGGGTTGACCCTAAAAAATTTTTGGTTTTCGGTTCGGTTCGGTTTTCGAGTTGACCTAAATTTTTTTTAACCCGAACTAACCGAACCGAATTAATCGAACAACCCGATAACCGAACCGACCAACACCCCTAAGCTCATGCATTAACCTTTCAACTCTGAACTATTACTATACATGTGTATTAACCGCAACAAAAAGATTTGTTTGTAAAAAGGAAAAGCAATTCAGGAAAGTAACATGTACAAAAAATATATAGACTTTTAAAAGTTCATCGCATCTTCTCAAGAAACCGTTTTTAATAAATATTCATTTATTCCCCTTAACACCTTGTTAACGTAAATTGACTCATACCCAAATTCCCGAACTAAAGAAACCCGAAATCAAATAGGATCGCGCTCAGGAATGTAACTTTTGACCCTGACTGGACTTTGAAACAAACCGCATTGAGCAAAACCCGAACACCAACATTACGCCCTAAACACTTACGCACACCCTATAAGCAGCGCACATGTATGAAGTTATATGATGCTTCACGTAAGTAAAAGTTTAATTCTTCCCATAAAAACAAACTCGGTGCAACGCACGGATATGAACGCCTCGTAATTTTGTAATGTTTAATCCTAACAATAGATAAGCAATAGATAAAAATTTTTGGCATTAAAACTAATTTTTTAGCGAGTCATTGTGTGGTTTTTTGATAAAATCTAAAATAGCATCACCACAAAAATCCTCTTTTTAAATACCGTACGTAACTTTTTAGCTTTATGATGAGTTTTAATAATTGATTCAAAAACATTATTTTAATGACAGTTCTTAATTACAGTTAATTCAAAATCGAAATTATTGCTTTTAAAAAATGCTTAAATCTTTTCTTAGTTGTTTTATTTTATGTTGATAATTAATTAATCCATTATATTGAGTTCATGATGAACCCATTTGATTAGTGGAGACAATAAAATATTGGCAAAAGAATATCTTAACGAGCCCTATTACCTACATTCTCTTCTCCCCCATTTATGCCCCCCCTCCCTCGCGTTGGTTGTATTCTTGCATCCGTGAATACTTGTAAATACCCTTTATTATATAAACATAAAAAAATGAGGAACACTTGCATTAAATTGCCGGGTTGACCCGACCCGGTCCAACCCGACCTTTTTTTTTTGGTATTTACGATGTAGCCCCTCAAATACTTACGAAATACCCCATCACACTATGTGTCAAATTACGAAAACGACCGTTAACCTTTTTTTTACATAAACACAGGTAACCAAAACCGTCGCCCGCCAAACATTCCGCAGTGAAGCGCGGGCATGCAAACTCGTTATCACATATTTTCTAACTTGTGTTATGATGACATAAATTTTTAATCATTCAACAAATCAAAATTACTATATTTACCTAGTTTTTTAATTTGTGATATTGACTAAACTTATCATTGTTTTATATAGAAAAAAACATTATATAAGGAAGCACATAAGTTCATTTAATGCTCTAAACTTGTGCCAATTAAAAAAAACCCTTATTAACGAAGCAACAATAGTTTATTCATAAGATTAATTTATCATTTTAATGCGTCACAAACATGATGGGGTGTTCATTTTGATTTTTTAGCCGCACTGGTGAATTTCTGTACAATGTATTCACAATACTATATAACACTTGTTCAAGTGAAGTTTGGAGCCGATACAGTTGCGAAGCCGTCGAGCTGAGGGATCGGCTTAAGGGAGTGAGTCGGCTTGGGTGCACTGTAGAGTCGCGGCTTGAGCCAACACTGTTCATACGTCGAGCCGAGCCGACGGCTTGGAGGATTAAAATAAGTTTAGTGGGCTCTCCACTAACTTGCCTCTTCATGCATGCTAGACACCTGTTTTTCATAACCTGTTCCAGAAGTTGTGGTTTATAATAAGAAGCCCTTTTATTTCGGTGGTCTCTCATTTCTATCTCTAAACACACATGCGATAGTTGTCTAATCTATGAGGTTTGGATCTCAAGGAGCTATGATTATTTAGGGTTTCGGTGTTTCAAGAACATATCACGTGCAGTGGCTATCTAAATTAGGTGGTTTGGATCTGAAGGAGTAGTGGTCGTTTAGGGTTTCGGTGTTTGATTCGTTATTTCATGTTATTTCTGTTTCTTTTTTTAGTTTCTGGATTTGTGGATATTTGTTTGTGTGTGTTTAAGTGATCATAAGTGGTAATTTTATATACTTTGTTGCAGTTTGTGTTTTATTTGATTTCTGAACATGTGTTCGTGTGTAAGCTTTAAGATGTCCTTTTAAGATTTGATGTGTGGTAAGAGGTGTTGATTCCACGTGGTTTGTATAACCTATGGTTTTCAATGGTTTGTGATATCCTTTAGATTGTAATAGAAAGTTACAAGAATTGCTTAAAACCTGTTTTTTATTTGGCTGTCATGATGTTTTAATTTTATTATATTTTTTTCGTCATACAAAATGGTAGGTTGCCTTGGTAACCATTGTTATTGCAGTCAAAGTGACAAGGAGTTTGTCGATATGTGCGTGTTTTTTTGTATGCAAATGTGAGTCATGTCCCATCGTTTTGATAAAACGGTGTTTGTTTTTTCCTAGGTATGATCATGAATGATATGGGCTATGTTTTGTTTGCCTGTTGTGTATTTTTAACAAATCTGTTTGTATTACGTGTGTATAATGTGTGCTCATTTGTGTTGACTTAGTGGGTGTTGTTTTGCTGCGCAAAATGGAAGGATGTATGGGTGTGAAATTGATTTGCCTTACTAACCTCTATTTTTGTAGCAGAAACGTGAATTAAAAGTGACAAGGAATGTGTGGGCATGTGCGTTTTTTTATTTTTCGCAAAAAGTTGGTGGTTTGGTGTCGTTTTGGTAAAACCACATCCATTTTGGTTGGGTGTGGGCCTGTGTATAATCTGTCATCGTTGGTGCGGATTTCATGAGTGTTTTTTATTGTGCACAATGGAACGATGTTTAAGTGGGAAACTGATTCGTCCTAGCAGCCTTTGTTTTCGCATCTGAGGCGATAAATTTGTTGACGTTTGTCTCTGTTTAATTTTTGAATGTATGACGTGGGTGTCTTTCAAATTTGTGTCTATGTTTCAAATTTGTCTCCATGATGTATGTATAGTCGGTTGACTTTGGTGCTGATTTCATAAGTGTTGTTTTCCTCTACAAAAATGGAAGGGTGGTCGAGTCACTGATTTGCCTTAACAACCTATATTTTCTCAACAGATGCAAGAATTAATAGTGACAAGGAATTTGTGGAAATCTGTGTATTTTGTTTGCAAAAAAAATAGCCTTGTTGTGTTGTTTTGGTAAAACTGCAACCATTTTTGGACGGGTATGATTACGGGACCTATAACGTATGTTTTGTTTGCCTGTTGCATGTCGTTCAAATTGGTCTCTATGACTTGTGTGTAGTTTGTGCTCATTAGTGCTCATTTCACATGTGTTGTTTTGTTTCGCAAAATGGAATGATGGTTGAGTGTGATATTGATTCGTCTGACCAACCTCCATTTTCACAAGTGAGGAGACGAATTTGTCGATACGTCTCTATATTATTTTTATGAAATTGTTGGCTGTGTGGTAAAACCCCAGCCGTTTTTTCCTTTGTATGATCATGAATGTTGTAAGGTGTGTTTTATTTGGCCTCTGATGTCTTTCAAATTTGTATGTATGACCTATGTATAATTTGTTTTGATTGGTGGTGATTTCGGGCGCGTCGTTTTGTTGCGCAAAATGGAAAGGCAGTTGAGTGTGAAAATGATTCGCCGAGCTAAGGTATGGGCTTGAGGGAGTGGGTCGGCGTGAGTGCACTTTAGACCCGCAACTTGTGCCGACACTATTCACACGCCGAGCCGAGCCGACGGGTTGGAGGATTAAAGTAAGTTTAGTAAGCTCTCCACTAACTTTCCTCAGGTGCAAAAACCAAGGTTGCCAAGGCGAATCAATTTCACACTCAACTGACCTTCCATTTTGCGCATCAAAACGACACGTCCGAAATCAACACCAATGAACATAGATTATACATAGGTCATGCACACAAATTTGAAAGACATTCAAAGGCCAAATAAAACACACCTTACAGCACTCATGATCATGCATAGGCAAAAATGACAGATGTTTTACCAAAACGACACCACACGGCCAACAATTTCATATAAAAAAGAGACATATCGAAAAATTCATCTTCATTCACCTGATCAACCTTTGTTTTTTCGCTTGAGACGTGAATCCATTGGAGTCAACTTTCTATGGTTGTTGAAAAATAATGCAACACGGTTTTGTTTCGGACAATAGGTGTTGTAAGCTGTGTTTTGTTTGTTTGTGGCAAAATGGAAGGGGGTCATGATGTGGTGTGTTTGTCATGCTACGTTTCAGATTTTTCTACATGACTTGTGTATAGTTTGTGATCATAAGTCCTGATTTCATAAAAACTGGAGCGTGAAATGAAAGAACCTGATACATGATTTTTTTTACCGACGTCATAAGTCCTGATTTTTTAAGTGGTCTGACATGTGTTCTTTTTAGCACTGATGATATATCGGTTTGTTTTTTTGCAGCGCGAAATGGATGGATTGCTAGGTCAAGTATACGATTGCAACTGGCTTGCCTTACCAACTGTAAAGCCCACTAATAAAGATGGTGGCAGTCGTAAACTTCTTTTCTTTTATCGCATCGCCCCTAATCTCTTGAAGGGTGTGCTCTTAGGAGGTTGGTTGCTTTTACGGTTTTCCAAATTGTTTGAGGTACAAGTAATAATTTTCTTCAATGCAGCTTTTCGATTGTCCTTATAGTTTTTTACTTATGGATTTACGGTCCTCAACATCATTTGGTTTAGGACTTAGCTGCCTCAGATGTTTTCTTTGCTATGCTATTGTGAGCCAAATAAGCACATCTAATAGTGACAATGGATACAGTAGTTATCGCAACGATTTATGATGTTACGATTTATAGCACATAATGTGGATGTTTAGTTGTTTTTTCCCCGTATAAATGTCATCTATGTCCCGTGGTCTTGGCCAAATAGCAGTTGTTTTCCCATGGATTTCAATGACCATATAAGCTGAGGCCTATGCATTCTATGTCGAGTGGACATACATGTATACGGGTGAAAAGTAAGTGAGAAATCGAGATAACGTTTTCTTTTTGGGATAAAGTCGTAGAATACCAACGAACTTTTCAAAATTTATCGATTTGGTACGTGTACTTCAAAAATTATCGATTTGGTACGTGTACTTTTATAAAGTGTTCTCATTTGCACATTTTGATGATGTGTCATACGTGATAGACTGACACGTGGCACATCAATAACGTGACACATCATCAAAATGTGCAAATGAGAACACTTTATGAAAGTACACGTACCAAATCGATAATTTTTGAAGTACACGTACCAAATCGATAAATTTTAAAAAGTTCGTTGGTATTCTACGGCTTTATCCCTTTCTTTTTCCTAATATGCATCATAGAAAAGCCCGTATATCGTTTTCTCGTATTTTCCTCATCCATGTATTACTATATCCACTTAACACCTTAGTTTTGCTTTTGAAAACTCTAATGTACAAGAGCTCATCATGTCAGCCATCTTTTATTGTTAAAGCTAAGTGTTTTCGTGTGACCATAAATGATATAAGGTGTATTTTGTTTGGCTGTGGCAAAGTGGGAGCGTGTTCTTATATATGTTCTTATATATTTATATTAGTTTCAGAATACGATTTTAATCATCATCGAGTTTCGCATCTCAATAGGGTAAATCCAATCACTAAAATTATGTTTTTCCGCAGTGCATGCCATTGATCATTGTAAGTGCGGCATATACATAACATATCAGGCATTGGTGTATGTGTTGTACAAGTTTTTCAGATGTACTTCACGATAGTGTTTTGGCACATGTAGTTGAACAGTAGTATTTGTTTGCTTTTGATGATTCAAATATCTATCACATGTTTACTTTTCGTTTTATCGTGCCAAAAATGCAACAAATTAAAATTCAAATTGTTGGTTATCCTTGTTACAGTATCTCACACAGCCATGAATATTTTGGTTCGATCAACATTAATAGATTTGTTCTTCTTTGGTGTCTTTCAATAGGTCTTTCCCAAAAAATACCAGTTTGGTGTGCGCATTTGCTGGAGTGTGAAGTAGATGGACTAGAAAGTATATGAAGGCTATAAAATGATTGCTGGAGGAGAATTTATATTGCACGTGGTTTTGTCCATATAAATAGGCTACCCCCACGCCGCTTGCACAAACCAAGAGATGCAAGTACAGTCAAGACTAGACCACTAAATGACAAGGCTTTGAACTTGCATAAGAAAGGTAAAAGAAGGCCTTTTTAACAAGGAGTGCGTGGAAAACAAAGCTAACATGAAAAGAAAGTATGAGTGTGACACAAGAAAACCAAGGCGTTCCATTTGGTGACATAACTATTTGACCATCATCTTCCTATTGTGCAATATCTAAGAGATGTGGCTTCTAAAGGTGATTTGAACAAAACGGTGTCTCGGCAGTTGGTCAGATTTACCAAGACAAAGAAGATCCTAATTTTCTTCCCTGATGTTAACATTCTTGGCGAGCAACTTATCCATCTTAAGAACATCAATTGGTAAACCATGAATCGTAGGTTTTTCGCTTCATGGTTATAAGTTGCTCGACAATAGCATCGACTTTTTGTACTAAACTTCGGCTGGTTGACTTTAGTTGTCGTAACGTGTTTCTAAATGTGTGGTGGGAAAATTTGATTGCCCTTACCATGTGGTTGAACTTCTTGTGGTCAAGTGTTCTAAATGTGTTGGTGGAGATTTGAGTGCCCTTATTAAATGTTGTGTTTCTTACGACGACCGTGGACAAGGCGGATTCATCCACTTTTTTAGATTCTCCGCATGTTGCAGATTTACTGTTTACCGTTTGTAGAAATGCTCAAGATATAGCTAATGACTTCTTTCAATGTAGCTTCTCAATTGTTTTAAGATCGTTCATGATGTAGCTAATAAATTTCTTGAATATTGCTTATCGACCATGCTTAAAGTTTTTAAATTACTCTCATTAATGTTTCATTGCTAAGTGTTTAGATAATTTTTAGCCTTGCAACACATACAACAGTATCACATACAAACAAATTAGCGAACATTGTTTGAAACACCATTACTGCATAAGACGAGGAAAAACTAATATTTATGTTGTGTGCAATACTTGATTGTATATGGACGCTCCCAATAACGTGTCGACATAAAAATCTTCGCGTTTCCCAATCCAACCATTAACTATGTGCATGTAAGTGTAAAAAAATGCTAAAAGAGTAAGTAGCAGATAATTTTCAAGTAGTGGTAGTGTGAAATACAATAAATTACCTTCTTTTAATACAAATATGGACCAGTCAACACACTCATTTTGAACAGTAATATTATTTTAATCTAAGAAATAATTTTATAATCCAACTCTTAATCACTCATCCACTTTTTATCACTTAATAATTAAACACCTATGGGTGATACGTGTTCCACACACACACAAAGCCATCGCCCAACACACACACACCAAATCACCACAAAACACAAACAAAAAAATACATACTACCAACCCATCTCTATCTTCTTTCTCATACCCATATCACCACCGCCACCACCACCAACAGAAGGAAAAATATAGGCGTCGGTGAAGAGACGTACGTGTTTGTTGATAAGAATGTCCATCACAACTTATCTTTCTCCCAAATCCAACACAAAAACATATATCTTTGTTCCTGATTTTTGATGATAGGGTTTTGCAATTTGATATTTTTTCATCAGCGGTTTAAGTATCGAAGGTACATTTTTATTTTTTTTATATATTGTTTGTATTTTTTGTAAGCCGATTTGAGGTTTTTATTTTTTAGTATCAAAATCCTGTAATTATTGTTTAAATGCCTGAAAATGCTTGTAATTATAAATGCTTGTAATTATTGTTCAAATCCTGTAATCAAAATCCTTGAAATTATTGTTCAAATAGTTAAGACTTTTTAGTATCAAAATCCCTATCAAAATGCTTCTAATTATTGTTTAAATGCCTGAAAATGATGCTTAGCCACTTCATATTGCGTTTGCAAGAAGAATATGAGCATTGGAGCAAGAGACGCGGGATTTAGACTGGGAAAACAAGCAAATAAAGGATGCTCAAGACCAGTTACGGCGTAACTGACCCGCAGGAGTTACGCCGTAACCCACTTAAAGCAAGAATAATCATCACCATAGTTACAGCGTAACTGCTTCGTCACAATTACACCGTAACCTACCACGTTGAAGAATGATGACTCATCCTAGTCACAGTTACAGCTTAACTTGGATTTACAGTTTAGCCATAAACATATATGCCTATATCGTGGATGCCCACGATCATAGCATGGTTACGGTGTAACCAAATGTCAAAACCAAATATCACTTTCACTTCATAATATGAAACAAGAAAAATAAGATGAGAAGAATTTGAAGAATTGTAGAGAGAAGTTAAGAGGTGGAAGGTTTTCACATACACTCAAATGAGAAACATAGTAACCAACCAACCCCTTCTCCATTCTTGGAGAGGGGTATTTTATCTTAATACCAGAGGCTTTCAAGCTTGTATTTTCTACGGGCCGGGCTCGGGTATTACTTGGCTTTCGCCCGAAAAAGTGAACGGTTTAGATTAAAATTTAGAGCCGTTTACCCGTGTAGCCTATAAAACATATAATTATTTAATGACTGAGACTGATATGTTATGAACGAACTTCCATTGTTCGACTCTTTATTTTGAGGCCTTACAATTTCCCCGAAGTGAGTTCATTATGACACTCCTTTTGAGATCAATGAGATTGCTCTTTGTCGTTACAGTCTTTGTGATCCTTTGTCTCTGTCTACGTTGTAGCTTTTTCATTCATGCTTTGTGATCTTTGATCTTGTCGCCTTTGTCATTGTCTTTTGGACTTTGTCTTTTTCGTCCTGGAGTATATTTAAATCTTTATCCTTTTGTCATTGATCGTCTTTGCCACCTTGCGATCTATTGTGTCTGTGACCAACAATGCTCATACTTGCATCATCTTGAGAAGCGTGTAGATAACAATCTCAGAAGCTGATTTCTATGGAGTTATCTTTTAATATCAGAGTTTGCGCGGAAGTCTTAGTCTTTAATTCTTGTGAGCTTTCGTGATTTTGAATCTTGATGCTTTATAGATGTCTTTGTAGATTGAGCATGAGCATGTGTAATGCATCCGACTTCAGCTGGAATGAGGCATCACCATATTCCATCTTTTATGTATCATGAAATAAAACTGTTAGACAATAAAGCGGGTGGAAGAATATGGCGTTGTCATTCGTCCGGATTTAGGTTAGTTTAACCTCGGTTCACGTAGGACCGTTTTACAGTATATATACTGTAACTGTAGACAGGTAGATTACAAAGGAATCTCTGACTGGGTTTCAGCTCAATGCGTAGGAGATCTTCTAACTAGACAGTTGTAATTAGATTTGCCATGCTTGCTTTGTTCTCATTACCGGAACGTCTCAAGCAGACAACCATGGTAAGTGTAGAATCAGATATCGTTACTATCTACTAGTTTTGTCGTCAATTCAATTCACATGGAACAAGTTTGAATTCACATTAGACATCGCACAATGTTTCCTTTCCAGTCTGGACACAAAGTTTGATTTCATATAGAATCTCGCAAGTCACCGTACCAGAGCTTGTTTGATGCACCTCCCTCACCCAACCCCCCCAAGATGGCTCAAGACAGGATTTATCCTGTATTCATTGTGTGTACATAAGTATAACTCGGATATTTTGGAGTGTTAATCACAATGGGAGGTAAATGCGGTAGGTACTTTGTTTACAACTTGTGACTTAATTGGGTTCAACAAGTTGTTTTGTCATGTATGTGTCCTAAATGGTGATTTATTTGATGATCTCTTGGCTCTTGAGATGATTAGTGCTTTTTGGTTTTAGATAATCGGAGGCTGGAGCAGACTGCCAAACCTAATTCATATTAACTAAACTCGAGGTGAGAAAGTGTCAATAGGGAAGATCGTTGTGTATTCTCCGTGAACAAATAAGGGACAAGTTTTCTATGTTTGAGAGAAACTCGAATGGTTGGGAAAGGGTTGTGCGTGTTGCATCACTGGAGTACAGATGATGTTCTGCTTCAATAGTTCAGAAATCTACATTGTGATTTGACTGCATATGTATTGACCCGCGTTTCTGCCTTAAGTTGTGTGGAGGGCTCTTTCTTTGTAGACCCATTGTTATCCATTACATTCTTTTTAATTCTTCAACCCCTTCAATGCTTACCAAGATGTCATTTAATAACACCTTGTTGTGATTGTTCCAGTGTTAGCTCAATCTTAGTCGCATTTCACCTTATACACAATTCATCTACCAATCATACCTAAGGACTGACTATGTGTCTAAATATGGAGTGGCCACTTGGGTAGATCCTCGGTTCTGTTGGATCATTGGACAAATTTACCAAACCTTACCCAGACCTTATGACTTTAGAATCGTTGTGAAATTAAGATATTGTTGGGTATTCGAGATCGAACATGAAACCGTTTACCTCGATTGCACTTTGAGTCTTTTGATTACTCATTATTAATTACCTATTTCCCCTTATTTTAAAAATTCTATGTCGCTTTGATTTTTGACAATTACAGTTTGATGTAAAATATGTCGGCAAAGGTCCTATGGGGAAAAATGTTGAATCTTAGCATCGAAGATTATTTGGAACTTGTGTATCTTGCTCCGCTAATTTTTCATATGTTTGACACCATATAAATTGATACCAAGTTGTAATCGATATAAAATTGTGGTTGAACACTTTAGTCTTTATATATATCATTCTATTGGAATTGTCATTGTATTATCTTGTTGTTATTAAGAGATTTTGGGAAATGTTTGAATCATAAGAATGGTTCGTGATTTCGATGTATCCAAAAGCAGTTTAAAAGATTTGTTTTTCGAAAAACTACCCCTTGAAGATGGAGTGTTGAACACAAAAATTTGAAGATTATGAATTGTCAGTGAGAAATTCTTGAAAAGTTGTCCTTGTTTTTTTATGTTCAAATTTTTGAAAACATTCATGTTAGGAAGACTTCTCTTCCAACTCTAAGGGTATAGCGCACGTTTATGCGTACACTGTATCCTTTTTCTTGAGCTGTTTAAACTTTGAATGTCTTGTTAAGAACAGTTCAAGACCAAGAAACGTTAATTTTCTCGTTGTTAGGATAAGTTATCTTTATGGGGAATGGATCTTATCGCCTTTATTGAGTCTGGGTTACGTACTGATATTTGCTCATAATGCCATTGAAGAAACTTCGAAATGACATGTTTTGAAAGATTAGTAACTCCGGTTCGAACTTCATTTAAACGCCCGATGTGTCGTTGTATTAATTCAAGCATTTCTCGGTACGTAAATTTATCCGATTCCAAGAGACACATGTATCGAAGAAAGAATATTTTTTTTTTGAAACATTTTCTGATTTTTTGATTTTGTATTTTCTTTTTATAAAAATATTTACATGTTGACCTCAGCATTGTTATGTGATGGTGAAATAGTAATTCCAACTCTTGTCGTGATGTAGCTGTCTTGTCTGCTGGAGGAACAACTTTTGGAACCAGCTTTGAACGCCCTCACCAAAAGACTACCCCCACCCAACCCCCGTCCCCCCGTGGACAGTTCATTGCTGTGGTCAGGCGTGAATTTCGAGTTCTGAACTGTTATGATCAGAAGTCATTTGTCGTGGAGGAGCGAGGCCTGAACTGTTATGCTCGTTCGATCCAAACTCGTACTTTGGACGTTTTTATCTTCTTTTGAACGTGCGTAGGACTTAGCAACGCATGAAAGAACCACGAGGACACGCTATTAAGCCAAGTAACAAACTCGATAACCAATAGCTTACAAAAAAATCGAAACACGAAACAAAGCTTACAATACGATATAACAATAAAAACTAACAAAAAATATACCCACCCGTGGCGAATGATACCAAATGTCAATAATCTAATACACAATATATCACTTTCACTTCATAATTGGAAACAAGAAAAAAATAAGATGAGAAGAATGGAAGAATTGTAGAGAGAAGTAGAGGTGAAGTTTTCAAATACACTCTAATGAAAAACTATAGTAAACCAACCAACAAACCAATCCAACCCCTTCTGTCAGATGTAGACTTGAGAAGGGGTTTTTTTCAATTATAACTTGAGGCTTTCATGCCTTGGTATTTTAGTGGCCGGGCTCGGGATTTACTGGGCTTTCGCCCGATACAGTGACCGGTTCAGATTACATTTAGAGCCCGGTTTACCGTGTTGCTATTAAAAGTATATAATTATTTAAAGATGAGACTGATTATAGTATGAACGAACTTCCATTGTTCGACTCATTATTTTGAGGCTAACACCAACTCATCAATTACGCCGTAACCAATTCGAAACTTATAAATAGAGCCCTCATTCTGCACATTCGACATCAACCTTTCCACCAGAGTACCAAGGGGTGACACAAGCTTCCATAGGTCGAATAATTCCACCAAAAGTCCAAGGGGGAAGTCACTTAACTTATTTTTTGTATTAATCATTCATAAACACATCCTGTAAGAATTATGATGTTTTAATCCAAGACATCTTTCATTATTTCTTATTTCATTGTTGCTATGAGTGGCTAAGATTTTCTAGTGCTGGCCTAGTTATGAATTTATTGATGTTATGATTGTTTCTTGTTTATTTATCGTTTGAATTAGATATCCTTATTGTATGTCATTAATCCCTGAGTTTTGGTAGTATTCAGGATGGTTTAGATCTTATTTGTCTTCTTATTAGGCTGACATGTTGAACTTAGGATCAGCAGGGTACTAAGATAAGTTGGCATCTATCCCTAGTGTAGGAATTTACCAATTATCGCCTTTATCACATTAAATACTTAAAAAGCTCAGGAACTTTTTCAGAGGGGATTTATAATCTATCTAGGTTGTAGACAGATCTTTAGGATAGTTGGGGTTTAATCACTACAACTTGGATGCCCAACCTTTCCTGACTTTTGGGGAATTAGGATCGCAGGAAGTATAGGACATACCTCAAATGCCAATTCGGGTCTGTTGATATTCAGATCCCACTAATAAAACGATATCTAGATATTGCACTAGGAAACATTTCATAGCATTAGTAATTAAATAACTAGGTTAGTACGCCTTTCTCCCTAACTGTTCTCAATTCATTTACTTTTTGCATTTATTTTCCTGTTAAGATTTCAAATCAATTCAAAACCATTTTTAAAATTGCTGGAACATTTCAAATATTAATAACTGATAAACGTAGCTTTAGGACGAACTCGGATTACCATAATCCTGCAGACTACTGTACGACGGGTTCTCTGCCGTCTAGTTCGATGTAGTAACATCGGTAGACGAGTTTTATAAATTTAAAACTTACAAATTTAATTTAACAATTAATACGCATCAGGAAGCTTAACTCTAGGTAAAATGGGTGTCATTATCTGGGTTTAGTTAATTAAAAGTATTGAAAAAGATTGGATTTTGATGATTCGTTAGGCTTATTTTGGGGTTTTTTGGGTATATAACGGTGTGGTTTTATGACATGGCACGTTTCACTGGTTAATTTAGCTTAGTTTTGTGTTAATTTAATTGTTAAATGTTGTGCTTAGGTTACGTTGGGAATTTAGTGTGGACGGATAATGGGTAATAGGCCATGACCTGGCGTTCCAGAAGGGTGGCTGTGATGGTAAGACCATGGCAACGTTTTTTTTTTAGGTATAGAGGTTTCATTTGTGTTGTAAAAATTCTAAAATAACAACTGTTGGAGCTACGGGTTTATCATGGTGTTTTGGATTGCGATTTGGAGAAAATTATCTAATTCTTCAGATGACGAGAAGTTAAAGAGCTTGGGTTGGTCTGAAATAACCATACGATGAGTGGGTCTGAAAAAGACCATCCAGTGACCCAATCTCTTGTAAAGTAAATTCTTAAAACCACATATGATTATTTACAATCGAGTTAACTGTTGGTTGAAATTTTATGTTTTTTGGTTGTTATATTGTATTTTTACAGGTAAGAATGTGCAGGTTAATATAGGGTGGGTTGAGACATTTTGTGTAGGTTTGTAAACAACAAAATGATATGAAAGAAGAAAAAGGGGCGCGTAATATCAGCTCTGTGTATTCAAAGCTGTCTAGTTATCTTGCATTTGTCCTTGGTTTTTTTTCTAAAGTTTGTCTCCTAATGACCCAAACGAGACACTAAATGATCTTTAATGACTCATATGTACAAAAAAAGAAGCACGCATTAGGTTGGGCAAAGTCACACCCCTCATAAACACACATAGAAACTAAAAGCTTTCAAATGTGACTTTGTACATGTATTGCGTTTTGGAATAAGTTGTTTAAAAATAGTCACTTTAAACTACTTTTTTCATGTTATTTCATTTATTTTAAGAGTTATATTTTTTGATTTTTTTTGTTGTTTTGTGCCAAAAGTTTGGATTTTTTTGGTAAACAACCTCAACGGATGGCACCAGAAGTTCTTCGTGATGAACCCTTAAATGAGAAGTCGGATGTGTACAATGTATGATATCATTTTTCACAGCCCGGATGATGATTCTTGGATTTGGCTAGTTTCTAGAGAGAGAAACACATAGAGAGATATTTTCTAGTGAGAGAGTGTATGTGTTAAAGTGTAAATGAATAATGACTAGCTCACCTCTTCTAAAGTTGGAAGAGGCTTTTATAGTTCTTACAATATACCGGGTATTAGTACCCGGCTTAATACCGAAAGTCATACGATTAACTATTAAACTACGAGCTATAATAAACAGTAAAATACACGGGGTGACCGAGTCTTTTTCTAATATCTAACAATCTCCCCCTAAGGGAGGTCACCCCTGAAAATACTAAACTTAATCACTTCAGTCTTTAGCTCGTAGACATTTGATATCTTGTACATTTGGGGTAGTGATCTTTTGATTCATCTTTGACTTGTCTTTGATTGTGATCTTGAGCTTTCTTGAGATCATTACCCAAACATAATCTTACATCATCTTGTAATGGATCGCCATCTTGTGCACTTGTGAAGAAATACACGATATCAGAGTTTGCGGAAGCTTTGACACCTTTATGAGGTCTTTCATAACTTCATAACAAGTGTAGGTCGTGTCTGAGCATTCGGTTATTCACTTGATATCTCTGGTACTGGGAATTTCCATCTTTAAGTTATCCTGAAATGAAACAGTTAGCAATAAAGAGAAAATTGATTTGAAAAATCAGTCTAGGTGTTTCTTATGAAAATATTTTGTACCACTTTGAGAGTTTTGATTGTTTGTCAAATGATCAATAACCGTCAATTCTTCTTATATTGGAACAAGTTTTTTTAATTCACTCAGAATCGCACTTAAACAAATTGGAAAAAAAAAGCAAAAAAAAAAAAAAAATCGTTTCTTTCCAGTAGATACAAGTTTGATTCTAGTAGAATCGCACAAATCACCTACCAAGAGCTTGTTTGATGTTGGCTCTAGCAGGATTTCCATCTTCATTGTGAAAAACCTTCGTTTCACTTGGATGTTCTGGCAATATCACAAGGATAATCCGTAGGACTCTTAGGAAGACTGTTTCCACAGTTATGTCGAAAGCCAAAGAATTGGATATTGTGTCCTAACGAGATAATTAGATTTGGGAATCCCTTTCCCCCCCTTTGGGGCGCTCTAGACTCAATGTGCATTTGTGGTCTAGTAATCGGAGGCTGGAGCTGACTGCCACCTTTTCAATATCAACTAACTCGGAGTGAGAAAGTCAATAGATAACGTGTTTAGTCTCTGTGAGAAATGAAACAGAAATCTTTTGAGAGATTCTGAGTGGCTAGGGAGGGTTGTGCATTGCATCACTGGGTCCATGATGTCGATCTTCAATGTCAGCAATCATCTTAGTGATTCTGGCAGCATATGTATTGACCCGGTTTCTGCCTAAGTGTATGGAGGGCTTCTTTCTTTACACCCTTTATCCTTACAATTCTTTTTAATTCTTTAACCCCTTCAGTGCTTACCGAGACTTCATGACTAGAACCTTATTGGGTTTATTCCAGTACTAGCTCCATCTCAGTCAGCACTTTTCCCTTATTCTCACTTTTACTCCTTTTATATGTCATACCTAAGGACTTCTACACTAACTAGCGGATTGTCCCTGGGTAGATCCCTCCGGTTTTGGCTAGATCATTAGGAATTGTACCTAACCTTACCAACCTTATAACTCCAATAAAGTAAAATGAATGGTCCGTGTCTTTTTGGTACAGTTCCTCCTTTCCATAAACCATTGAATAATTTTAATCAAGGTACTTATGATATAAATATCAAAGCGTTTAGTACCTCGATCGTTTTTTGATTTTTTCAGAAACGCTCCCCCTCAAAATGTGCTTCGGTATTCAAAATTGTTTAGCACGTTTGGGCGGAGTATATACATGAGTCCTAATAATCACGATTATTATTATACATATATTTTAATCACATTTTCTCCCCTTATCAAAAATTTTAAACCCTTTGACATTTTGGATATCAATTGATTTAAATATGTTATAAAACTTGGGAGAAAAGTGTGGCCATAATTCCCAAGACGTGTAAGAAACACATAACTGCTCCCCCTCAATCGTTGAGGGAGAAAATTATTCCTACACTTAATCATCAAAAGATTAACTACTTACTAATGTACAAGATATATTATTCACAATAAGAAAATATTGACCTTTTTATTGTAACGACGATGTCGTCACGTTGTTCTGTTGATCAGCCTGTAGTCAATATCTCTTATTCTTCCTCCAACAAAGCTTTCTAGACTTCGAAAGATCCTCCTGATCTGTAGTCTTTTCTCGATTGCTGTGATGAAGTCTTTGCTCCTCCTCTTGTCATCCTCTGACCATTTCCTAGTCTCCATGCCCTTATTGTACTCGAACAGACGAAAGTCTTTAACCATGTGATCCAGTTTTTCCATGACTCTTGTCAACGTCCCATCACTAAACTTGTGTATCTCATTCAACCTCACAACTTTCTCTGATCATTTCTTGTCTATAGATGATCATCTAGGTAAGTTTGATAGGAAGGCCGATGAGGGATTATTTGTTAGGTACTCTGTCAATAGTAAAGCATTTAGAGTATTTAATAGTAGAACCAGGATAGTAGAGGAGACCTTGCACATTACTTTTCTTGAAAATAAACCTAATGTTGCAGGGAGTGGACCAGAATGGCTTTTTGATATTGATACACTGACAAAATCTATGAATTATAAGCAAGTTGTTACAGAGAATCAATCTAATGGTAATGCAGGTACCAAACAAAGTATAGATGCAGGTCAAGCTGGGAAGAAGACAGTACCTAGTCATGAGTATATACTGCTACCATTATGGACTTCTGATTCACCTATCTCTTCAAGTCTTAAGAGCTCAGATGATAAGGTTGCTGATAATGTTGAAAAGAAAACTACTAAGGATCCAACAAAAGAAGATGACAAGGATGATTATGATTTAAGAGAATTTAAAAGGTTGATTGTTCAAGGGAAAGAAGCTAAAATTAACATTAACAGCACTAACAGTGTTTCTGCTGTTAGTTCTCCTGTTAATACTACTGGAACAAAAGATGCTGATGTTAACAGCACTAACAGTATTTATACTGCTAGTCCACTTATTAACTTTGATGGGTTATCTTATTTTAATGCTAATCCTCCAGATGATCCAAAGATGCCTAATTTGGAAGATACTGGCATATTTGGTGGTGCTTATGATGATGAAGACTTTGTTGCAGGAGGAGACATGAATAATTTAGAGTCTTTTATGCCTGTCAGTCCTATTGCAACAACAAGAGTTCACAAAGATCATCCAGTTGAACAGATTATTGGAGATCTACACTCAGTACCTCAAACAAGAAGGATGACCAATAATTCTGAAGAACATGGTTTGATGAGTTTAATTCAAAAGCAAAGGAGAAAAAACCACAAAGACTTTCAAAATTGTCTATTTGCTTGTTTTCTATTACAAGTAGAACCCAAGAAGGTGATTCAAGCCTTGACAGATCCAATCTGGATAGAAGCAATGCAGGATGAGCTTCTACAATTTAAATTGCAAAAGGTTTGGACTTTGGTTGATTTACCATATGGCAAGAGGGCCATTGGGACAAAATGGGTCTACAGGAACACAAAAGATAAGAGAGGTATTGTTGTTAGAAACAAAGCAAGGCTGGTTGCACAGGGTTACACTCAAGAAGAGGGAATAGATTATGATGAGGTTTTTGCTCCAGTTGCTAGGATTGAAGCAAATAGATTGTTCTTAGCCTATGCCTCATTCATGAACTTTGTTGTTTATCAGATGGATGTGAAGAGTGCATTTTTGTATGGAAAGATTGAAGAGGAAGTTTATGTCTGTCAACCTCTAGGGTTTGAAGATCCAGAGTTCCCTGACAGAGTTTATAAGGTAGAAAAGGCATTATATGGTCTACATCAAGCTCCTAGAGCTTGGTATGAGACTTTATCTACCTATTTATTATCCATGGCATCTTCATTTGCTATTAACACTTCTATAAGAGCATGGTATAGATGGTAGTTGGCAGGATTTCTGTTTGCAGTCCTATTCTTATTCATGTGTTTAAAGAGAGCACTTTTTAGATCAAATTCTTCAAGTGCAACTTTATCAGTTGACCTGATGGTATACGTTGACTCTTGTTTCTTCTCACCTTGTTCCCTTTTGATTCTAATAATCTCTTTCTGACTCTTTTTAGATTCTTGATAGACTCTAGGTAAAGCAACACAGAGTATTTCTCAATTAAATCTGCAGTGTGTCGTTCAAGAATCCTAAGGAGAGCATCATCAAGTTTTGTTCCTAGATACTTATCAACAACTGTAGGAACTTGGGATTTAATAGAAGCCAAAACAGCAGCAGAGTGATCAGTCTTCTTTACTACAGACATATCTTGCTCCAATTTTGCCACTCTTAGCTGAAGGGCGATGAATGAAGTGATCTCTGGAAGAGTTGTGGTGATAGATGTAGCTTCTGTGTTGATTGGTGGAGTTGTGACATGTGATGACGATTTAGGAGATGAGAAATCAATGACGGGAGCGATCACTGGAGGAGTTGACGTGACGATTTGATGACTTGGATCAGGTGTGGTGGAATCAGACTCATTTACAACTTTAGATTTCTCCTGATCATCTTCGGTTGGTTTGTCATAAAGAAATTGATCCCCAAAGTTATCAGTGTCTTCTAGATTTTTCATGGACGACATAGAACCAGAATGACTTTTTGGATAATCTTAGATGACACGTTCGTCAGTTATGAGTTTTAGGTTTTCATGAACCTTTGGGTAGGCTGTAGCGAGGAATTCTTCATCCATGTGCTCAGGGTTTGGTCCAGCAAGAGACACATGTACTTTTCCAGAGTCTGATCCAGTCTGGTCTTCTTGCATGGGCTTAGGGTCTGGTCCAGCCAGAGCCTCATGTTCTTTTCTAGGGTCTGATCCAGCCTGGTCTTCTATACAAACAAATATCCCTACTCCTGATGTCACTGTGGACGAAGCTACTTCACCTTGTTCTTTGTCACCTTTAGGAGCAGCGGCTTCTGTTCCACTTTCTGTTCATTCTGAATCAGTTGTTGATGAAGATTCATGGACCACTTTCTCTGATGTATCATCTTCAGGTTGAGAAGAGGGTCCAGTTGTGGAATCATGAGGTGCTTGATCACGCCTAACAAGGATAAACTGATCCGTAGTTCTTTTCTTCTTTGACAGATCGATCAGGGAATGAGCTACTTGTTCTTCGGTTACAATAGCCTTACCCTTGCCCACTACTTCAGGTAGTTTGGGAGTTGTTTCAGATACTGGATCCCTGATCGCTACTCCTCCAACAGGTGCCTGACCTTGTGGCAGAAAGGAAGGATCCAAGCTAAGCTTAATTGCTCGTTCTATGTCAGCATCAGCACCTTCACCTTCTCCCTTTTCTTGATGCGCATCCAAACTCATCTTCTTGGCCAGTTCGAGAGCAGGATCATCACCTTCTCCTTGAGGAACAGGTTCTTGTTGAGCTTCATCATCTTCATCAACAAGTTGGAAAGAAGGCTTTCCTTTTCTAACTTTCTGTGGAAGCTTACGCTTAGAAGGTTTCTTTGTCGGAGACTTAGGTTGTTTGGATGAAGGTGGCTTGGTTGGTTTGACAGGAGTAGTAGTTGTGGGCTTCTTGGGTGGAGCACGCTTTGTTGCAGGTTCAGGTTGCTTGCTTGCACTATCCTGTGGTGTTTTCTTCGTATTCTTAGCAACCATTTCCAGATACTTTGGATAGTACGAAGATTGTTGAATGGCTTGAGTAATCAATTGTTTGGGAATCGCCATTCCAAACACTTCATCTGTTTCACCTTTCGAGATAAACTTGAGATTACCTAGCAGAAAGTCATCTCCTGGAAGATGACAAGGAGACTCAGGTCTTTTATGTACATCACTGGTGCTCCCCAAATAGTAGATTATCATCTTAGTAAACCGCCCGTAAGGAATGAGGAGAGGAACTGCTTTCTTCTTAGGGTCTTTCAGACTGGCTTTATGACTTGCCTTGTGTGAGAAGAATGTCTGAATCCCTTGAGTAAACTCTTCCCATAACAGTTCTGCATGATCAACATTAGTTTGAGTGACAATGCCCCACAACATTTGTAGCACTGGGTGTCTTGGTTTGTCACCACCAGATGTCTTTCCGGTTAAGCACTGGTTAATCAGTGTTAGAATTGCTCTCCATGGCTGATATACATAATTCACACGTATATTGGAGACAAATTCTACAGGTTCAGGGTACCCCAGCTGATTTACAAAATCAATCACCGTGTCACCAGTCGGAGGTAACTCAAATGGGTGAGCTGGGTCGACAGGAGTTATATCTAAGGCCTTTCTAAGAAGATCAGCACTTAGATTGAACCATTGTTCATCAACTTGACAGCAATAAACCCTAGTCTTCTCGTCATACTTCATAGAGTTCCAGAACTGCTGAATGTAGACGGCAGGAACACTAGCAGAGGCAGAAAACGCTCTGAAGAAGTTGGTGTTACGCAAGATGTCCACAAATATCTAAAAGATGGGGTTCTTCTGTATCTTTTGAGCATCGAAAAGAAGATTGCTTTTCCCGATTTGTAACCATTGAGAGCGAGGTACAATCTGCTCATCTGTTCTTGTTGGTGCTTGAGCGGGAACATTTTGCTCTGTCATCGTATTCTGCATAAGAGTAATTAACAAAGGAAACAAGCATGGCAGAGAAACAATGTTAGAGAGGAAGGTTGACATTGGCATGACATGCCTCGACTGACTAAGGTAGATTCATCACAGTTTTGATGAAAATGCAACAATTTAGGCCACGAGTAACAGGACAGGACAACAGATACTATTACATGTTATCTAAACCTAGAAAGGTAATAGATATGTAATTGGGTCATTGGAGAGGGCCTTTAAAGATTATCGGGCTTAATGGACCAAATTAATGAAAATTAGCCCAAACCGCCGTGAAGCAGAATACCAACCCGCCGTGAGATGGATTGAGCAAACCGCCGCGAGGAAAGACACCAACCCGCCATGATTATTAAAACAATATTGACCAAACCGCCGCCATATTTAAAAAACTGAAATGGCGGATGGCGTATTTTAATATTATTAAAATAATTCACCAAACCGCCGCGAGGCAGCGGATTACCTGTACAAATAAAATATTAAAAAAATATAAAGCAACCCGTCATGAAACAACCCACCGTGAAGCAACCCGCCGCAGTAAAATAAATCGCGAAACAGCGGGTTGAATATTTTATTAAATATAATAAATTCAACCAAACCACCGTTGAGAGGCGGTTTCCCTGAAAACATTAAAATAATAAAAATAAACAAACCGCTACCTAGCAAAACAGACAACCCGCCGTTTAGAATTACTTAAACAAAAATCTGATTTCATTTGCTTTGGCAATCCTTAACACATCCTAACGCAATCCTAAGCTATCCTTGTTGCTAATACACCTAACCAAACACTTGAAGGCATTTTAAAAAAACGAGGTCAATATTAAGCATAGAGCACTCAGATGTTTGCGAACTGGTTAAACTAGTAATCACATTTCTATTCCGTACCTTTCCCCTCATTCAATTTCAATTTTCAAACAACTTTTAATTTCCGAACCCTAAATTTGAAATCTAGCTATTCTGTTCATTTTAATGTGTTTAAATTCGATTCCTTGAATCTATATCTACATTAACATGCATAGAACAAGATTTGATGATTACCTTTGCAAGAAAAACACTTGAAATCAAAGATTGGGAAATGGTTCTTGGCGGCGAGTTGCGTACGAGTGTGTGTGTGTGTTTTTTGTTTGACCAGAATTTGAAAGTTTGACCAAGGGCAACCCGCCGCCTCCTTTTATACTCTAACTTTTGAAATTGGCAGATTCAGTCCCTGTGGTTTCTATCTTCTTTTATTTTCATGTTTAAGCATTCCTAAGGTTGTCCAAAGTTTGAGTCTTGGCAGATTTAGTCCCTTTTGATTAAAAACTAGGAGACATGTAGCAATTTGCATTAAAGTCCCTAAGCATTATACCCATAGACATTTTTGGCCCTTTGAGTTAAAATTAATTAACTCCCCTTCAAACACTAACCTATTAGAATACAAAAACATTATCTTAACAGATTTTAATTTAGGAGGTTCATTTACTGACCAAATTTTCAACACTCCTAAACAGCCATGGCAGATCCTCCCAATCACTTCTAATAGAAACCAGTGTGATGAGTTAAATTTTCAACTTATCAAATTCACTCTCCCCCTCAAACAACGACCCGTTTTCTATTGAAAGAGCTGCAGTCGTTGATTGAGATGTAAAATTTACGCGCACACCCATAATGTATGGATTTTAAGTAATCCATGCCCCGACAGCGACACGGGTTGCAATCTGAAGTAATTGCAAACCATGTAGTAATTCCAAATGACTTAAAATATGTACTAAGCCTCCCTTTTTTTTATTATTTTTTTATTTTTTTATATATAACATATGTACCAAGGATACACGAAGGCACTTCGTTTACTCATCTTCTCCTTCTTAAAGGCGTCTGAGAGTTTCAGGGGTCAAACTCTTCATGCCCAGGCGTAGAAGAAGAATTTCGAACCGTTCTCTTGGTAATGCTTTTGTGAGAATGTCTGCATGTTGATAGTTCATTTCCATGAAGTAGAGTTTAACCACTCCATTTTCCACTTGCTCTCGGATAAAATGGTGACGTATGTCGATGTACTTTAATCGAGAGTGCTGGACATTGTTACAGCAAAGAGCAATTGCACTTTTGTTATCACAGTACAGAGGAATTTTATTGAAGTCAAATCCGTAGTCTTTGAGCTGTGATTGCATCCAAAGGATTTGAGCACAACATCTAGACATGGAAATGTATTTAGCCTTTGTTGTAGATATTGCAGTGCTTCTTTGCTTCTTTGATGACCAGCTAACCAATCTATCTCCAAGAAACTGAGCACTTCCCGACGTACTTCTTCTTGAATCTTGACATCCCGCATGATCTGCATCTGCATAAGCTATTAGTGACATGGCGTTGTCTTTCGGATATCAAAGACCCATGTTAATGGTTCCTTTCAAGTACCAAAAGACACATTTGATAGCTTCAAAGTGCTTTTTGGTAGGCTTAGCCTGATATCTAGCACACATGCA
>BQNB010103735.1:0-22472 GCA_026074375.1 Tanacetum coccineum | reverse complement strand
TGAGAATATTTTATCTTTTAGTAGACGGTCACTTTCATATATTCAACGATTTTTTAGTGTTGAAATTTTTGAAAAAGAATACACGTGATTTGAAAAAGCACTTGTGATTTGTTGTTAAAAAATCACATGTTATAGAAATCGCATTGATTTCACAAACTCACATGTGATTTATAAAGTAACAAATCACGTGTGATTTGATAAATTCATAAATCGAATATGATTTCACAAATTCACGTTTAAATTTTAAAGAAATAAATCACATGTGATTTTTCGAATCACATGTAATTTTTATGTGCGGAAATTGAAAAATAAAATTCGTCGAAAGTATATAGAAGTGCCTATCTATAGAAAGATAATTTAATTCTCGTCGCAATGGTATAATTAGTTTTGCGTAACGATTGACGGTTTAAGAGATATTTTAATTTTAAAAAATAGGATGAAAGTTGGTTTTTTAATTAAATTAAAATGATAATTAATTTAAACCATTAGATGAAAATAGGATGAGTGGTTGAGATTAAGTGGTTTGTTCTTCGATTTGATTATGTTCTATATGGATCTTTTCTCTTATATAACATTCAAACCACACTTTTATCTCAAATTGATCCAAAATATCAATAAAGTTTCAAATTTTAACTAAACTTAAAATCCATATACATAATCTCACTAAAAAAGTAACAAAAAAAAGGAGTAATTCTTATATACCTGATCATACTCATCGTCTCTTATTGTCATTCTCATCTTCATCTTCATCTCCATCCCCTAAAATTTGAAAACAACAAAACAAAACCGAATTTAGTACAACAAAACCCATAAACAATATCAACTAAAGTAAGCGAAAGGAAGAAAGTAGCATCGGAACGACAACCTGTCTCCATATTTTTCGTTCTGACTGTGGTGGTAGCGGTGGTGATGTGGGTATGAGAAAGAAGATAGAGATGGGTTGGTAGTATGTATTTTTTGTTTGTGTTTTGTGGTGATTTGATGTGTGTGTTTGGGCGGTGGCTTTGTGTGTGTGGAACACGTATAACTTAACGTGTTTAATAGCAGCAAAACCTACCGACTGAACTTGTCAGTAGCAGTTTAAGAATAAAATATATTAGTAAACAATATTAAACTTAGCACTGTTCATTTTGTGAGTAGCAAGAGGTCAACATTTAGAATAGAGATTAATTATAATAAATAATAATAAAAATTACTTATTTATACTATAAAAAAACAAAAATTATAATAAATAATAATAATAATTACTTATTTATACTATAAAAAACAAAACAAGAAATTGTATGGTGCTCAAATCTGTTGATGGTTGACAATTTACCAAAAATTGTATGGTGCTCAATACACCATGGTATTGCACTGAAGTATTGACTACTCCAGAGCAAACGGCTTTTGGTAAAGAGAACTCAAATCCGTTGATAGCTTTAATAGTTTGCTCAAAACTATATGGTTCTCAACTCACCAATGTTTAAATTACTGAGAGTTGACTAGTCCTGAGCAAACGGCTACAGGTAAAGACATGACAAATCCGTTCTTGGTTGTGATAGTTTACCAGAAACTATTCAGGTTTTCAACTCACCTAGGATTCACGTTCTGAGTAGTTGAAATGGTTTCAGTCCTCCATGGAGCTTACCTTTTCTAGGTACCAATGGACTGACTAGCCCAAGAGTGGATGGCTACTTGGTAAAGGCTCATAAAATCCATTTATGTTCCTGTGGTGGCCAGTTGCTGTTGAAGATTTGATTCAAGATGAGTGATTGTTGCTGACAAAGATTTAAAGATCACAAATACTCAGACATATCTTTACATTAAAGAGTGAAAGTGTTATCAAGACTTCAAAGATCTGTAGAGGTGAAGGCTAAACAAGAAAAAGGTATGTTTGAATATTCAACTGATCTGAATACTAATCAAGATGAAGATACAAGCTGTGCATGGAAGAAGATTTCAATAAGAAGTTTTAAACTGAAGAAAACTTGAAGTTAAGCAAGTTAACATCAAGTTAGGGGAGGATTGTTAGGAAATATTGTAAAGTACTGCTGGCAGATAACAAAGTACTGTTAGTGATATTAAAGTACTGTTCATTATGTTAAAGTACTGTTAGTTATAGAAAAGTACTGTTAGCAATATCAAAGTACTGCTTATAACAGTTTTAGAGTTTTAGAAGGATTGTACTAGGAGAAGATATACATGACAAGTTGTATTAGGAGAAGATAAGCATGGCAGGTTGTAAGCCTAATAGGGTTAATCCTTAATGTCTATAAAAGGACCCTTTAGAAGGCATAGTTAGGTACGAGTACGAGTCTTAGAAGAAGTGTTAGCAATTAGTATTATTAGTGTTTAGGAATCTGCAAAGTTAGGCAGGTTCAAGGTGTGATAATAAAAGTAATCTTTTGATTATTGCTGTGTGTTCTTCTTAATATTATCAATTAGATTCCGCATAGTTGATAGTATTCAGTGTCAGCGTTTCATAGTTATTATCTTGGATTTATTCAAGGTAGTAATATCCTTTACAAGCTAAAGGTTCAACATATTAGAGTACATCGATCCTACAAGTGGTATCAGAGCTTATGAGAAAACTCTGATTAAGAAGAACTTTGAACATCCGATATCTTTGCAAAACACTAAAGATGGCTGAAGCTGAAAACCACCCTAACACCCCCATTTTGACAAATATAGCAGCGGAAGCTAATCTGGGGTATTACTTCATAGTACAATAGTCAAAATCATAGAAAACGACTCAAAACAGACGTTTTGGAAAAAATTAGTTATCATTCAATATAATATCAGAGTTTTACAAAAGAGAGGTCCCATAATCTAGAAACATAAAGTTTGAATGATAACAGTTTTAGCCATCTTCAAGTCCGTGCCACTCCGTGCCATAAGTTGCTCAATTACCTAAGATAAATATGCTAAAAAGTCAACATAAAGGTTGAGTGACATTCATAGGTTTTTAGTAAACAGATTGAGTACAAGTTCAGTAGTGGTTATGTTATTATACACCCATATGAAAAACAATATTATTGTCTTAAGCTCATGACACCAAAACCTTGGGATAATCAATAATCACAAGTAATTGCCCCAACGGGTGCCTTTGCCAAAACACCCGCATAGTTATTTCTAATGAAGTGCTATTGGTTACCAAAAGTATAGGTACACCAATGGGGAGTCCAGTCCTAAATAGATCTATTCACAACATTCGCGCTCACTCCATAGAGTAATTAACTGTTCATGATAATGGGGTCTTAATGGCAAAATAGTTACTTAGGCAATAATGTATCAGGATAGCATACAATTGGAAAAACACTTGCATTTAGGGTTTAAGCATGTATCCCCTCGCGGGTTTATAAAACAATTAAAAGAGTTAAAATGCGAGGTTATGAACTCACCTTTACAGTACAGGGAAATTTGATTGATGGCAAAAGTATATGAAATGAAAGTAACGGCTTCGTCACACAACTTGGGTAATATGTCAAGTCTTAGTTTGATTGGATATGTTTTATGTCATAATGAAATATCATTTTGGTTGGATTTATTATGGAAATATCGTATCACTTTTCGCACCTCATAATTCAGAGTCAGTATAAACGTTATTGAGGAGCCAGGACACTTTTAAACGTAAATCCTCAAAACTCGTACAATGTAATACCCAAATGAAACCCCTCTAATATGACGCGCCCTAGGTAATTGTGATACATTATAGTTTTAAGTTTTATTCAAAATCTAAATAATTTATATATATATATTTTTAAATTAATATAAAAATATCATATTTTATAAGTTTGTAAAATTTGCAATATATACCATTGGTTTATAAACTTTTACAAGTTTAGTCCTTTATATAAAAATAGATATAATATATATATATATACATATATATATATATATATACATATATATATATATATATCAAACCTTTAACTTTGAAACTTGGCAAAATAAGTCCTTATAGTTACAACTTTAAGAAAATGACATTTTCAGCCCCTTTAGTTATAAATTTTAGAAAGTTACGATATATACCCCTATGCATGAAAACTTTTGCAAAACAAGTCCAAAAAGCCATGCAAGCTTATTTTATGATTCCAAATGATATTTGCAGGTTATAGCTTATTAGAATAAGCAAAAATAAGATGTTCTAACGTAACAAAAGTTTAGAAAAAGGATTCGTTAGCTAAAAAATCAAAACGGGTCGTTTTTAGGGTTTTTATCAAAAACACATGGGTTTGAGGATTCAAAGCTTCAAACAAGAGTTCATATATGATATTAATAGTATTATGAACATTATTGTACAGAATATAAGCTTATAGAACATGATCTTAGGCTTACTTGAGCTAAAATGGGTCGAAATAGGGTTTTCGGGTTCGTACGCCTAGCAACGACTTCAAGGCTTCGTTTTTCTTATTTCTTGGCTTTTATTATGAGCTTAGGGACTTCTCTTGACCTTCCTTGATTTGAGTTAAGACTTTATTGATGAGTATATGAGTTTTTGATGTGTGATTTGAAACGAATGGGGAGTTCGGCTATTTATAGGCTCAAGACCCTTGGTGCCTAAGTTTTCTTGGTATCTAAGGGTTTTATAAGTGTCCTACCTAGCTAAGGTAAGTGAGGTATGCTAGTAGGATGAGTAATGAATGCTAGAACTAGCCATGAAGGTGTGGAATGGTTTTTTTGAGGCCACGGCTGAAAAGGAAGACAAGGAGGTGATGGAGGTACTTGTAAGCTATTTCATCTTAACCAACTTAGGGGCCCAAGGGAGGAGATAGAGGTGCTTGTCTGCTGCTTGGTGACATAAGGGTGAGGTCATGAAGGTGCTTGGTTAGTAACTTGGGTTTAAAATGGGTAAAAATGAAAGAAAATAGGTGGCGGGTTTGGTTTATTTTTGGGTTAAGGTTTAGGGTTTTAAAATGTGGATTAGGGTTAGGATTAGGGATAGATTATGGTTTAGGATTAAGGTTTAGTGTTAGGATTAGTGTTAGGATTAAGGATTAGGGTTTAGGATTAAGTTTAGGGTTTAGTTTTAGGTTTAAAGTTAAATTAAGGTTTTAGGGTTTCGTTTAGGGTTTAGGGTTTTAAATTTGGGTTTATAAAGGATTTAGGGTTTAAAAGTCATGCATTAAGTGCTTATATCTTGTGTTAAAGTGTAGTAAGAAACTAGAATGAATTTGGAGGTAAAATGACCTAGTTTGACTTTCTTGCATTATTGACTTGTACATTGAGTTTTAGAAAGTTGTAACTTGATTCAGGAGGGAAAAGATATTCAAATGTTGCGTATTGATACTTGTACACATGCTTTAGAGGCTTGCATATTCATTTTATATGTATACATTACATATAATTAGGGTTTTGATATAAACGTTAACGTTTAATGCTTGTTTTGAAATAACGTTTTGAAAAGTACGTTGAATGGATAATGTACTTGTTTAAAAATGATTTTTAGGGGCCTAGACTTACTTATTAGGTGTGTTTAATGATGTAAAACATAGATAGAGATGGAATTGATAGGAGGTTTGCGTGAGCTCGTTTCTTTAGTGATACATGTTATGTTGCATAATGAGATAATAGCAATAAATTTCCCTGTAAAAAATGGTGGTATATAAAAGTGCATCTAATTTTATAGATGGATATTTCAGTGAATCTAATTTAACAGATGTATAATTAACATTGATGAATATTGCGGGTTGTTTAGTCTCCCTCCCTTTAAAGAAATTTATCCCGAGATTTTGGTTGGATGCAGGGAGTGTTGTTATGTAAACAGATGTGGATACTTGGCAATGAAATTTGATCTTCGCGTTCCCATTGTAAATTATGGCCCTCTTTTAGAGTTCCCATCTTACTTTGACTATAGGATTTACACTTTGTTTTAGTTGCATTGACTTCTCGATCCATGATCTACACTGGTTCTCCACAAAGTTGAGTTTGATCAATCGAGGTTGAAGCTCTTTCATTGGATATGTCAAGGATTCGTCAGATAAGCATTTTGTAGATTAGAAACGTGAAAAGTACTATGGAGATTACTTGAGCTCTTCAGGATGCTAAAGTTTTAATATGCCACTGGGCCTTCGTTCAAGGATTTTGAAAAGGTCCAACTTTTACGAGGGTTATGCTTTCCTCGTTTTCCGAATTCAAATGAACCCTTTACGAGGTGTTACTTTTAACATAAACGATCTTTTAACTTGAAAATTCTAAAGGTTTCGTCTTAATGGCATAAAATTTCTCTGCCGTGGGTCCATTTGCAGCTTGCAAGCATTGTTGAATTTGCACTATCTTTTCAGTGGTTTCATGGATTATTTTTGGTCCCGTAAGTTAAACATCTCCAACTTCGGCCCAGCAAACAGGTGATCTGCACTTTCAACCATAAAGTGCCTCAAATGGTGCTGCCTTAATACTGGCATGGTAACTGTTATTGTAAGAAAATTCTACTAATGGTAAGTGTTTTTCACATCCCTTTTCCAAAAATCTATACACCAGGCTAGCAAGAATGTCTTCAAAAGTGTTTGGGATGGTCCTTTCACTTTGCCCATCAGTTTCAGGATGATATGTCATACTCATGTCTAATTGAGTACCCAAAGCACTTTGTAATGATTTCCATAATCTGGATGTGAAATGACTGTCACGATCCGAGATGATGAATATCAGCACTCCATGTCGAGAGACTATTTCTTTGATGTATAACCTTGTAAGGGTTTCCATACTATCTGTCTCTCAGGTAGGGATGAAATGTGTGGATTTGGTAAGGTGATCAACAATGACCCAGATTGTGTTATGTACGTTTGAGGTTTTAGGTAGTTTTGTGATGAAATCCATTGTTATCTCTCCCACTTCCACATAGGAATCTCTGGTTGTACCAGTAAGCCGGATGGCTTCTAACATTCTGCCTTAACTCTAGAACATGTTAAACATTTGCCAAAATTACCAGCGATATGATTGACTTAATGTTAGGCCAACCAATAGATTTCTTTAGATCCTGATTACATTTGTCAGAACTGGTGAATGGAATACTTTGATTTATGGGATCTTCATGCATGATCAAGTCTCTCAGATTACCAAAGAGTGGTAACCAACTTGGATTCTTGATACATCGGGTTCCATCAGGACGTATTTTTAAATGATTTGTCCATTCTTATAAGTTTTTTAGCCTTGATGTGTTCTTCTTTATGTGCTTCAGTTTAATGACTTTTGAGAAAACTTTTGTGGGGTAAGTTTGGATTGTATGGTCATAACTAATTGATCTAACTACGGAGAGTGGTTTGATTCGTTCTCAAGCTTAAGGCATATGCTACAACATTTACCTTTCCAGGATGGTAGCGAATTTCACAATCATAATCTGCAAGCAATTCTAGCCAACGGCGTTGTTTCATGTTCAACTCTAACTAATCAAGGACATGCTGAAGACTTTTATGATCAGTGAACACAGTACATTTGGTGCCATACAGATAGTGTCTCCAAATTTTAAGAGCGAACACTACTGCTCCTAATTCGAGATCATGAGTGGTATAGATTTCTTCATTAGGCTTAAGTTGTCGGGATGCATATGCAATAACCTTCTCTCTTTGCATTAACACCGCTCCCAGACCTTGATGGGATGCATCACAGTTTACAACAAAATCATCATTTCCTTCTGGTAATGCTAAGATTGGAGCTTCACATAGCTTCTGTTTTAGCAGTTGAAAAGCTGTCTCTTCGTCTTCGCCCCAGATATACTTCTTGTTTTTCTAGGTTAATTCAGTCCAAGACTTTGCAATCTTCGAGAAATCTTTGATAAATCTTCGATAATAACCGGCGAGTCCTAAGAATTGACGTATTTCTGTGGGTGTAGTAGGAAATGTATAATTTTAGGGGTCAACATGAAGTCCTTGACTATCAATTAAGTGTCTAAGAAATTACATGATACGAATCCAGAAATCACACTTGTAGAACTTGGCATACAACTTCTCTTTCTTAAGTAATTCTAAGATTATTCTCAGATGATTTACGTGCTCTTCTTTGTTACAAGAGTAGATGAGAATATCATCGATGAACACTATTATGAATTTGTCCAAGTATGGTTTACACACACGATTCATGATATCCATGGTAATGCAGCTAGGCCACCCTTTCATTTGTTTTCCATATCATTTATTTACAGCGTTAGATTTAACCAAAATGACAATCACATGAAATTTATGTCGTCAGTTTTTCTTGTTCTGAAAGCAGTCTTGGGAATGTCTTTATCCCTTACTCTTAGTTGATGATAGCCTGATCTTAAGTCAATCTTCGAGTAGACACTCGAACCTTGAAGTTGGTCAAATAAGTCATCAATCCTGGGTAATGGGTAACGATTCTTTACGGTAAGTTTATTCAACTCCCGGTAATCGATACACATCCTGAAAGATCCGTCTTTCTTTTTGACAAATAAGACAGGAGCTCCCCAGGGTGAAGTACTTGGTCAGATAAAACCTCGGTCTGCTAACTCTTGAAGTTGGTTAGATAGTTCCTGCATTTCTGAAGGAGCTAATTTATAAGGTGGTTCGGGCTACAGGTGCCGCTCCTGGAATTAGATCGATTTGGAATTCTACTTGGCGAACGGGAGGAAGGCCAGGTAGATTTTCAAGAAAAACTTCTAGGAATTCTCTGACTACTGGGATATCTTCTAGTCTTTTCTCGTCTGACTTCTTTTCCATTACTTGGATTACGAAAACTTGACAACCTTGGGATATATATCTTTTGGTTTTTATACAGGATATGAGATTTAGTCGGGTTTTTAATTAGGGTCACCTGGCATGATCAAATGTTTCACCGTTGATTGGGTGTGGATGACTTTATCGTCACAAATAATTTATAGCAGATATTGGATAGCTAATCCATACCAATGACGACGTTGAAACTACCGAGTTTGATTGGCATAAGATCAATTTTGAAAGGTTGGTTTAACAAATTCAGAGTTGCACCCAGAATAACGGTGTTCGTGCTTACTATGTTTCCGTCAGCCATTTTGATATTGTAAAAGGTATATATTGTAATGGGTGGAATATTTCTAGACATAGAGCAATGAAGATATGGGATACGAAACTTTTATCGGCTCGGAATTTAAAAATACTCCTAGCTAGATGTTGGTTTAGAATGGAACATACACTTGACTAGTTTCGGGGTCCTTGGGTGAGCATTCCTATCCCAAACATGTAGGCTATTCCCTGGCTGTTGTTGGTGGTCTTTCGCACGGATTTGCATAAAGGCCCTTTCTCTCCACCATGCAAGACAAGAAACTGTTAATGGTAGCAGATTACTTCCAGTGGCTAGCCCTTTGTTTCTGCAGTTCTTGGTCAGATGGCCCACCTTGTTACAAGTATTACACTTAACAGTGCAAGGTCCTGTGTGATGCATAGTGCATTTCTTACATAGAGGACGATTTCTAGTATACCCATTATCTTCAGTTAGAGTGACGGCATAAGACCTGAAAGTTTCCTGTCTTTTGTTCTGTTGTGGTTGGTGATTATTGTAGCGGTTGTTGGTGTTGATGTTACGGTAGTTGTTGTTGTTATTGAAAGTTCTTATGTCGTCAAACTTTCGTTAGTGATCACTTGATACTTGCACCGGAGTGTGCTTTGTTACCTGATCACTTAGCCTCTGGGCTATGTTAATGGCTTCCTCTAGAGTTTAAGATTTAGAGGCGGTTCCCTTTAATACTTCGAGGCAATCCCCCAATGAAAACTTCCATCATTTTCTCAGAATCTGGCACCATAGTGGGACATAAGGTTTCTAATTCATGTAATCTTCTCACATACGTTTTAAGATCATTCCCCTTCACAGTCAGATGGTAAAATTCGTCTTCCATCTTCTGGACTTTAGTTCGGGGACAATACTTCTTTATCAACAGCTTCTTGAATTCAACCCAGGTAATCTTGTAAGCTTCTTCTATCCCAATAGGTTGGGCAAAAGAATTCCACCAGGATAGAGCTTCTTCAGTTAAAGTACCAGTAGCAAACTTTACCTTGCAGTCTTCGGTACAGTTGCTACGGGAAAACACTAATTCAGTTCGCTCAAACCAGCGGATAAGTCCAACAGCTCCTTCCGTACCTTTGAAATTGATAGGTTGGCAGCTCATGAACTCTTTGTAGCTACACTTTCTTGCTACAGGAGCTTCTCTTTCTCCGGTGTTCCTATTGGTATTGTCAGCATTTGCCATCGTTGCAGCTTGTGCTTCCAGAGCTGTGGCAACACTGTCAGCAACTAGTTTCCTGATGGCAGCCTGAGTCATGGCTGGTGCTTCAGATGTTGACGTCCTTTTGGGAGGCATTCTATCAACATAAGACAACACGTAATAAGAATGATATCACAATTCTTTCCTTAAAATGCGTAAGGTTCAAAAATAAACATTGTCACAATAGTGATATCATAGATAATTCATATCAAATAAGTATCTATGATTTATTTAGAAGTCATGGTATGATTCATAATGATGAAGACGGAGATAGAAGAAAATATAGGACACAGATGATATAAAACGGATCTCCGATTATAGTTTTCAGAATGACCTGCATTTGTACTGTACATAGTCAAAATTTGACAAGAGTTGTGATTCGTCCTTTTTAATACATATATATATAATTAATATATTAATACGTAATAATAAGAAAGATATCAATAATAGTATAGTATAGTATTTCCGTCGAGTTCTAGAAAAACGCTTTTAACTAAAGCAATTTCAAAAACCTTCCGGGTCGTTTCCTCGGCGAGAGCTGAATGGAAATCTACGTTCAAGTTGTAAATCGAGCTTGATTGTAATTCAAGTTTTTGGTTTTGGTTTTAAACTATTTTTATACTAAAAATTAAACTAATATTAATTCTAAGATTTAAAACTACAAGATTATACTAAAATTGATCTTAAAAGATATAAATGACAAATATGCTTAAAAAATATAAATGACTAATATGCTTAAAAAAATATAAATGACTAATATGCTTGCTAAGTGACGTGAAAAGTTCATTAAGTGTGAATTTAGGTTTATTAACAAATTAATTCCCTTAGAAAAGAATTTTTATCTCACAACATTGGTTCATTTTGATAAAAACCTCTTGAAAAGATATTAATTACTAGATGTGTAGTTTGACTATTTCTCCGGCTTTTGCCATTCGAAACATTCAAACTATAAATCTAAATAATCCAAAATTATTAATTAAACTTTTTTTTTAAATCCACACTTAAATCCCAATTCACAAATGTCACTTAACAAGCACTAATAAACTACTCACTACGCATGACAATTATCAAATAAGCAAACATTTTATAAAATGACAAAATAAATCTACACTAATTAATTGAAAAAAATAGAAAATGTAACCGAATTGAAGAACAACAAATAAACGAAAACCACCCGATTTAATAAGCTAAAGAAAGTAGTCAAATTCTATCTAGCTTATTAAACCCGTAAGCTCCACGCCTCATGAGTTGACCGATACCATAAGTCACAACACAAATTAAAACAAACTGTTAAATGTAAAACATTTATACTACACATTTTTCAACTTCTGTTTCCTGTTTGCGAGCCCAAAGCAAAAGATCCAATTAATATGTAATATGTAAACAAAACAATATTAACGATGTCCTAGTTTGACTACAAATCAAACAAGGCCCAAGTTCAGGTGAGGCCCAAATAGTTTTCAAATAAAATGTGGCATAATACTAGTTGTGTAAATAAAACGCACATCCAAAAACTAATTAACGAAAAGGATTTTAAGCTAACAAGCCTTATCACAAAATAAGCAAATCTGATGAGCCACAAGCAATTAGTCATGCGAGATAAGTATTCCTAAAAATGAAATAAGCAAGAAACATGACAAATAGCCAAAGATCAATAAGCTAGAAATAAGATCCACAACCTAGTTTACTAAATAAGCCTGAACGCAAACAAAATAAGCAATCAACTAGTTGAATAAGCAAACTGAATCATTAATAAGGACTTTGATTAAGCTTTAAGCACATAAACGTCACAATAAGCAACTCGAATAAACAAATAAGCTCTCAAAAGTTTATTCTAACAGTTTAAGCTCACTTTTGACAAAATAAGCTATTTAGAAACATTTTTTTATCAGAAAATACGAGCTTCTATTTAAACAAAAATGAGATAAGTGCAGAAATAAGCTACATGCGAGCTTATTATGATGTTTTACTCGAAAAGTCTTTAAAAATCTAAGAGGATTGAATCGATTAAAAAAAATAGGAGATTATCTTTTTGCTTTCGATGAGATTTGAAAGGAATTAGCGAAGAAAATAAGCTCACAAACTAGCTTATTAGATAAGCATACAAGCGAAGTAATGAATCGAACAAATAGAAAAATAAGCAAACCATTTTTTTCAATAAGCTCAAACTATCGTTGTTATAGAATATCAATAAGCTAAACATTTTAACGAATTACAATAAGCCAGAAAACGAAATAAGCTAATCTAATTTGAAAATAAGCTAAAACATATAAAAAAAACTAAAAACTAAATTTTCTACCCCCAAAAAGAGAGGGGAGCGGGTTATATTTATAGTCACAAGAGGGGGTGAATTTGCAAATATGCCTCCAATCATTAGGGAATTAACAGCCAATCATTGGCCTAGGATCGTGAGCACACGGATTGAGAGGAGAGAATAAAAGATCCAACCGCTCTTGAGTTGACACGTGTGATTCCTTTTGCTTCATTTCAACGCATACATACTCGTCCGTTTGATTAATCTTTACAGCAAATGAAAGTAGTATCACATTTCCTGCCACATGTCAAAATCCCATTTGCCCAAACCTTGTAGTGGAGAGTCACATGACTAGTATTGATTTAATTTTGAGGCACATGCCCCTGACGTCATCCTTTTTATAAATCAGATTTTATTTAATCCTTGTTGGGCTCATTTTTGGTTTATGCTAGCTTAGGTTGGTTCGGCCCATTTAAATGGGTTACGGGCTGGCCCAATAAGATCCGAAGGTATCGTTGGATTCGTTTTCTCGTGCTCTTTCCACTGGCATGCTCGGAGACTTTTCATGACTTCATCTTAGCTTTGAGTAAAATTAAACTTGACCAAATTGAGCCTGATAATTCCCGTTTTTGCACTGTTTTCAATCCTTTTACCTGCAAGACATAAAAATACCAAACAAACATATTTGCAATATAATAAAGCTTTTTTTTAGCATTTTTAGTCCAATTAATAGTATTTTCCGGGTTATAAAAGATGTGTATTTTAGCGCTCATCAAATTCTCCCACACTAAGCCATTGCTGGTCCCGCATGCAATGTAAATAATACAAACTCGAAAATAAATAATTTTATCCCCTTTTAACTTATAACCCCCTCACAATCAAACAAGAACATAAAAGATCTATTAAAAGGTTAAAAAAAAATCATTTATTTCGCAAGCACCCCGTTTTACCCATTTATTTATTTATTTATTTATTTATTTTTATTATTATTATATTTTTTTCTTTATATTTTTTTAAATTTTTTATTATTATTATTATTTTTTTTTTTTTATAATTCCCAACTTACAACTTATTCATGTGTGACATAATGTAATGCTTTCATTATTCATTGATAACTTTTAGGGGATCAACGGAAACAAAAAGCACTAAATAAGTGTCCAAATGATAAATTCGTCGTCCGACTTTCACCTCTCCAAGACAAGCTTAAAAACAAGATCATTGTAAAATACAATTATGGTGCTAACTCTACTCATTAACAAAAAAAAAAAAGCTAATTGTTGTACTTGCTTTTCTTAACCTTTATTCTTAATTTTCTGTACTCAAAGATTTTATTTAAGGTCATATACACGGAAGGCTCTTTAAGACTTTATTTCGATACTTGTTAATTCCAAAAATAAAGCGTAACGGTAAAGTCGCAATAATTAGCTCCTAGCCCTTTTCAAAAGATACCAATATCATCAAGATTAAGTCCACATCGAGGCGACCAAAATTTGGCTTTTATTAGGTTACTTAAGCAAGGCACCATTCATGTCATATACCCTTAGGCTCTTTAAGACATAAATGGACCAATCTTATTTGCACCATATACCCTAAGGCTCTTTAAGGTACATACAAGACAACTTTAATCATTCCATATACCCTAAGGCTCTTTAAGGAATGATTAAAGCAAAAATTAAGCAACAATATCCATCACATATACCCTAAGGCTCTTTAAGGAATGAATAAGGCTATAATTTCACTTATTAAATTCTACTTACCCCATATACCCTAAGGCTCTTTAAGGGATAAGCAAAATATTTATTAATGTGATACATATAGTATGCCAAATTAAATATTCCTAATGTGTACTCATCTTAATCACAAAAGAACTAAAGAAAACTTCTATTAACTAATTATTAACCAAAAAACCGCACAACTCTATTTATTAAACAATAATATATAAAAGTGAAACAAGCTTATGGGAGAAAAAGCCACAATTAACACTCATGAGCCTTTAAAGACAAATCCAATATTCTATCGTTTAGCATCAAAACTTATACTCTTACTCTTCATCTCTTGTTCTTCACAATTTAAAATTTCTAATAAAGAAACTCGTGAATACTTAGCCTAATAAATCGATCCTTGCATATTTAAAATCAATTATGGGAACTTGCAAAGTCTTGACTTTTTAAAGCTAGACTAGCATTTTATAGCTCCTTGTATAAAAGATTAGCAAAGACAATCTATTTTCAGTTAAGGAGAAAACTAAGATATAAAACCGGTCAGGTCAAAATTTACTTTTCATTCTCACCAACGGAAAGCCTACATTCGTGTCAACTATTTTTTTATTCAACTAACTATTTATATTTTTCAACATTTTTCTACAAATTTTTTTACTATATATATATGAACAATAAACTAGATATTAAGACTTAAAAATTTAAAATTTTTGGCCAAAACGGGGTTGCGAGGGACACAGCAAGGCACAGGTAAGATCACATTTCGATAGAAATCCCCCCCACACTTAGAATCGAACATTGGCCTCAATGTTCAAAAATATCGGGTTTTACCCCCACACTTAGGAATGAAAAAGGCAAATGCAAAAAATTCCAAGTGTGAAAGGGGAAACACAATAATATACATGATCAGGATTGAGGATTTCCATAATAAGCAAAAGATCGAAAACCGGATGATTGGAGGATTGAAAACAAGCACGGGTCTTCATGATCTTGAGGAATCCGGTAAAACGAAACAACTTACTATAGAAAGAAGAAAGAACGCCCCCACACTTAGGCTATAAAATCACACTCACACTTATTAATAAGAAAAATAGAAAAGAAGAAAAGACAGGTTGCCTCACGAGAAGCGCTTGCTTGTTTTTGTTAACGTGTCACGAGCTTGACTCGACCGAATTAGTTGCTACATGGGGAAGCATAATGGAAAGATAATGTTAGGATATCATTTCATCACCAAAACACAAAATAAGAAAAATAGATGTTAGAGAGAGAGAGAAAGTAATAACAAAAAGAAAAATGAGTTACTTGATTTTCAAAAAGAAAAAATGAGAGCAACACCCTCTCCACATTGGAGAGGGCTTATAAAATAGCTACAAGAAAGGACTATTCTTGTCGGCTTTGAGTTGGGCCGGTTCTTAGAAACCAACATGGGCTTGAGCCCGACCAACTAGGCCATACTAGTTAACTAAATTCCCGTAAAACTACGTTTTTATTATTACAAGGCTCCGGGGATATTTAATGACCATCTCTTTAATAAATACACGGTAAACAATCTCCCCATAAGGGGTGGTCATCAATTGAGGATTCATTCTTGTGACGTCTTGAGACTTGGAGCCTTGTTTTTCTGGGAATTCCTTTTGAAGTTCTTTTGAAGGCTGTGTGATCTTGGATGCTGATACTTTAAGTGATTTACTTTGGACAAAATACCTGTTTTCGTGGTCTTTGGCCTTGATTTGTCTTGACTACTGAAGATATCTAAATCTTTATCCTTTGAATCTTCTATACCGCCTTGTGATTTGTGTCTCCACCTCATGCTCAAGATCTTGAAAGCTTGCTAACAATCTCCCTCTACTTTTCTTTTAGCATGATTACTTGTACACAAAAATGTTCTTATGAGGAAGTGTTGTTCATCAGAGGATGAGGAAGGACTTTGATAGTTTGAGCTTTCATAATGATAATAATCTTTGTGGATTGAGCAATTGAGGTCTTGAATCTTTGAACTGTCATGTTTGACTAGATGCTGCTACCGTCGGGAAAACCTGCATGTATAGGTTAGTGATAAACTATCATATGGACGAAATGTTGTCTTTGTCAAATCGTTCGGAATTATGGTTGCAAATATCCACGTTCCCCGTTTATCAGTATAATATGTCTTGTGTGATCAGGTTGAATTCAGAAAGAATTTCCTTGACAGGGTTTGCAAGCTGCATGGCCGTTACTAGGTACCGGTTGTCAGCGTTCTAAAAGCAGACAACACGGTAAGAGTGAATCAGATAGTTACTATCTTTCTGATTGAGTCGTCAATTCATATTACTGGAACAAGTTTGATTCATGTAGAATCGCACCATCGTTTCTTTCCAGTTGACACAAGTTTGATTCATATAGAATCTCGCAAGTCACTACCAAAGAGCTTGTTTGATGTTGGGTCTAGAAGGATTTCCATCTTCACGTGGAATATAAGAGTATCACTCTGATGTTTGGCAATTATTCAGCAAGGATAATGCGTAGGAATTAATGATACCAAATGATGTATAATGATGTACAACATTTTGATATATTGAATTTTGTTTGTCCTAGTGAGATTTTTGATGGACTTCTCGTGGCTCTAGAACTATATAAGTGCCACATTTGTTATTTGGTAATCGGCAGCTGGAGGGACTGACCTTTTAATATATCAAGATCTCGGAATGAAAAAGCCCTATAGGAAGAATGTTATGAACTCCGTGAGAAATGAAACAGAAATCTTTTGAGAGATTCTGAGTGGCTAGGGAGGGTTGTACCTTGCATCACAGGGTCCATGATGGCTTGTATTCAATATCATAATCATCTTTGTGATTATCGATAGATTATGTATTGACCCGGTTTCTGCCTAAGGTTGTATAGAGGGCTTCTTTCTTTACACCTTTTATCCTTACAGTTCTTTTTCATTCTTCAACCCTTCTATTGTGTAAACCAACCGTCCCATTATCACCTTGTTGGGATTTTGTTCGGTGATAACTCATGCCTTGGATAACATTCTTCCCAATCTCACTTTACTCCCTTCTTTTTTTTTCATTCATACATAGGACTTACTACTCTATTTGAGGAAAGGTTCTGGCGTAGTATCCCTCCGATTCTGGCTGGATCATGGAACAAAATTCCTAACCTTAACCGCCTTATAACACCATAAGAAACAACAGTTGGTCGATCTTTGGTATATCCATAGTAGCTATAAAACCATTGAAAAATCAATCAACGTGTTCGAGAAATCATTTATTACACATTGAGAGTTTTCAGAGTTACCAAAAAGCTCCCCCTACACATATGCACCATATTATGAAATAGTTTAGCACATGCGAGGATTTGGAACGCACTTATAGATTGAAGATCGTATCCATTATTAATCCGTATTGATCACATTTTAATCACTATTCTCCCCCTCAAAAATTGCATATGTGTTTACAATTTTTGACAATTAGTGAATTAAAACAAGTTAATGTCCCGGGGAATTCAAATTGAGCCTAACAAAGTCTGGGGAGAACAGGAGTGCATGCAGAATGAATCATATTATTATACTCCCCCTCAATTATAGAATAGATTGAAAACTTGGAGTGGGAGTTTGTTGAGCACACAATTTTGAAAGAATTTGAAATTTTCTTTTTGAGAATATCTTGAAAAATTGTGCTCAACAGAGGAAAATATGTGAGATATATCTTATTTACCATCATTTTCCTTGAAACTTCTCTTGAGCATTCAAAACTTTGAATGTTTATATGACTTTGCTCAAGACCGAGAAGATATGAGCTTCCCGTTGTTTAGGATAAATGTACATAAATGAACATTTTCCTTTCTTTGGAGACCGAGTCCTAAGCTGACATTTACTTAGAAGTCGTAGAGAAAAAAATGAAAGGACATGTTTTGAAAGCATTTGAAACTCTCGCTCGAACTTCATTTATTCACCTGTGTTAATATTAATCAACATTTCTAGGTGCGCAAATGTTATCGATTGTCGAGAGACATGTCGGAGAAGATTCTTTTTGTATTTTTGAAATTTTTTTGATTTTGTATTTTGTTTTTATAGGTTTTATATTTTTGTATTTTGTTTTTCTGATAAAATATATACAAAGAATTACTGAGATTTTGCAAGACGTTCAAGTTCTTTAGGAGATAAACTGCGCATACCAAGGCGACGAACCAGATAGTTGAATCGGTCTACTGGAAGAGCTTTGGTGAAGAGGTCGGCCAGTTGGTAATCCGTCTTGACAAAATACAGTTCAATCGTACCCATTTCCACGTGTTCCTTTATGAAATGGTAGCGGACAGCGATGTGTTTTGTTCTTGAGTGTTGGAGCCGGGTTTGCAAGGATATGGCTTGGCTGATTTCGAATCACAATAGATTGGAATCTTGTTGAAGTGAAAGCAATAATCCGTTAACTGTGTCCACATCCAAAGGACTTGGGCACAGCAAACGGATAGAGACACCATTTCTGCTTTCCGCGGTAGACCAACGCTAGTACAGTCTGTTTCCTTTGAGGGACCAGCTAACCAGCTTTTCGCCTAAGAATTGAGCTCCACCGGATAGATACTCTTGAAGGTATGTTCTTTAATCCCGCATAGTCCGCATCTGAAAATCCGGTAGTTCATACCAAAAATCATTCTCAATACCAAAGGACCCGTAATACGGTGCCCGGGGAGATATGAAAAGATCCTTTTAACATCCTTGAGGTGCTTCTCGGTTGGCTTAGCCTGGTACCGAGCACATAACAAAGTAGCATGTTACATTGTACGGTCTACTAGACGTAAGATACTGTAGAGGCACAAATCATGCTACGATTATTTTGTGCTTGCATCGACTGGAGACCCATTTTGATTCTAGGATCAGAGCTTGTCTTTGATCTCATTGGAGTACCAACGGGATCACAAAGCTTCCATTCCAAATTTTTATGGATTTCTAACACGTAGTTGGATGGTTTATAAAGATGCCAACGGGGGATTGGTTAACTTGGCAAACCAAGGAAAAACGTCATTTCCGCCCATCATCGACATTTTCAAAAGCGGGGCTTTCATGAGGTCAGAAAATAGTTGGTATACTAGGGGTGTAGACCCAAAGGATAATATCATCAAAGTAGACTGTACCACTAAGATTCATGTCTCGAGCGTCTCTTTATAACAACGTTGGATCAATGGTGCCTTTGAAGAAGTGATTCTGTAGGAGAAACGTTGACCAATTTCATCGTTTTTTAAAACCCAATTGGTGCCTTGGTGCTTGCTTTTAACCCATTATAGTGCCTTCTTTAACTTGAAGGACATGGCTTGGTCATGATCAGCATCGAGAAACCTTCAGGTTGGGACACACGTACACGTTCTTCTTTTAGCGTACCATGCAAGAAAGTAGTTTTCACGATCCATTTGAAACACAATGAACGATTTGTTGTGCAGCATATGCCAAAAATATCATGATAGCTTCCATTCTAGCAACAAGAGCGAGGATTCTTCCAAAATCTATTTCTTTCCTCTTGACAGGTTACCCTCTCACAAACCAGACCGAGACTCTGTTTCGGTGACCGGTTGTTCCTCTTCATCATGCTTGTTTTGAATAACATCAAAGCCTTTTGAACTGCAGGAATCTCTTCTTGCATTATTCAATCATGCAGGGTCGGTCATAGCCTCTTTGAACAATTCTTGGTTCCACTAGTGCTTACCGTTTAATGCGTTACATGCACATGTCACAATCGGATCGCAGTTGATTTCTTGTCAAAAACTGGTCGACGAGGTTCGAGAGGTTCTCACGTTCACCACTTGTTCTGAGGGTGATTCCTTAGTCATTGAAACTCATGAGGGTACTGGTTTGGTAAAACGTATGCATGTTCGATGGATCCACATATTGTGAGGATGAAGATGCAGCATCACTTGTGGAAGGAGTAGCAAAGGGATTGACAAACGTATTTTCATCGAACATAGCATTTGGAACATTGTCAGCAATTGTTGCGGGTTGATGCTGACCATGTTGTTGTGTTTCGAGCTCGTCAACATCCTGTGAAGAATTTGGACAATTTGTAGCTTGAGAGGATGAATTTGTTGGTGTCGGTGCAGTGTCTGCTGTTGTTGTAGTTGCCGTTGGAGTCTGAAGAACTTGAGGTGCTTGAGCAGCCAGAGCAGTTCTTGGAGCAGATGACGGTTGACCACCAATATAATCATCATACATAGCTTCGAACAGTAAATCCAATTCACCTTCAGTTGGTTTTTGAGTTGTTATTGTTGACGGAGCATAAGTAAGATCGAGTCCTGAACTGATTTGTCCAGAAGTCATGCTTTGAAGCCCGGGTTTTGAACTGCTTTGTTCAAAAGCCATAGCTGAAAGCTCATCAAATGTCACATTCATTGTCTCCATGATTTTCTTTGTCCTTCGGTTGTAAACTCTGTAAGCACAGGAATTAGCAGAATAACCAATGAAAAAGCCAATGTCACCTTTTGCACCAAGTTTCCCAATGACTTCACGATCATTCTTGGGATAACAGAGAGCCCCAGATACATGAAGAAAGGAGATATCCACTTTTCTCCCGTTAATAAGCTCGTATGGTGTTTTGTCAAATCGACGGTGAATGATGGAGCGGTTTTGAGTGTAGCACGCAGTAGCAATCGCTTCAGCCCATAAGAATAACGGTGCACGGGAAAAAATCAACATTGTTCTAGCAGCCTCCACTAGCGTGTGGTTTCTTCGTTCCACTACTCCATTTTGTTGAGGTGTTCGGACATAAGATGCTTGGTGAGAGATGCCAACACTATCAAAGTATTCTTTAAGCACTTGATTCTTGAATTCTGTGCCATTGTCGGTTCTTACAATAATGACTGGAGCTTGTAAAAGGACTTGAATTTTCTTCAGGAAAGTCTTAATTACTTCTGGTGCTTCATCCTTTGATCTGAGAAAGTGAACCCACGTGTAACGAGAATAGTCATCCACTATCACCAGAACATACCGCTTTCCATTGATACTTTCGACTCTCATCGGACCACACAAATCCATATGAAGAAGGTGTAACCTCTGCTTTAAATTTGGAACTGGTTTGGGTGGGTGAGATGCCCTTTTGCTTTTTCCTTGCTCACATGAGAGACAAAGATGTTCTTTATGATATTTGAATTTTGGAATACCGATGAGAAGATCGTTTTTGGCAAGGTCATTTATGGTGTCAAAATTAAGGTGGGATAAACGTTGATGCCATAACCATGACTTGGTAGAAGTAGCACGAGCCATGAGGCAAATTGGAGAAGCAGAGGCCATTTCATAGAGATTGATGGTGTAAAGGTTTGTTGTGCGATTTCCTTTTAACAAATCAACTCCTTCTAAGTTTCTAACGAAACATGTGTTTCTTCTGAAAGCGACCTCTAAATTTGAATCACAAAACTGCCCAACCGAGAACAGGTTGTGCCCCAAGCCCTCAACGAAATAAACCCTGGTGATCAATATATTTCCCCATTGAAGATCAACCGAAACCAGAATTGCAGCAACATATACATTATCCTCCAAATTGAACAGTTCCCAAAAACTTCAAGACGAAATTGATAAGAAGCTTTAGATTCCCAGTCATATGCTTGGAACAACCCGAGTCGACACACCATAAACAAATTTGGATAACCTTCCAAGAAAAGAAGTATAATTTAGAAACTGTTTGATTGTAGGTTCCTGGGGGTTAGTAATACATGCATTATCACCTTTAGAGCACTCAAATTGACTCTCTGATTCACTGGATTCAATTATTTTTCCTTTGATGTCAAAAAGTCTTCTAGTCGGTGACCACCTAAGGCAATATCTAGCTTTACTAGGCTTAGGTGAAGCAAGTCTTTCTTTGGACCATACTTTCTTAGGTTTCATAACCTTTGGCTTTTGTTTCTTTTGATTTTCAGTGTTTGAAACATCTGCCTTATGTTTCTTATCACGAGAATTCATGTCATTCACATAATTAAGCACAAATACATCATGATTAGCAGTAATTAAACATTGCTTACACATAGCATAAACAACTTCAGATTTATCATTCCAAATAGCAAGTTTAACGTTATTACATTCAGATGCCACATGTTTCTTATTCTTAGAAAGCGGTAAATTCCTAGGGTGTTCTTCTACTTCAACTTCTTTATTCTTGATGCAACTATTCTTAGATGCAGAAGGGACCTTATCATTCTTTGTATTGCTCCTAGGCTGTGGCCTTCTGTTCTTAGCAGTGTTGTCTACTCCTGTAGAAGATAAACCATTTGAATCAGAATTAACATCTTTCTTAGTGATGACATGAGGTTGTGAAACAGTGATCGGATTTGTCCTAACGCTTGCTCTAGCTTGGTTGATAGGCACAAATTT
>BQNB010103734.1:0-23971 GCA_026074375.1 Tanacetum coccineum | reverse complement strand
TTGATTGGCTTTCTCTATTCCCATAGGCTGGGCATATGCATTCTACCAGGACAAGGCATCGTCAGTTAAAGTACCAGTAGAAAATGTTACTTTGTTTTCTTCGGCACATCTGCTATGAGAGAATACTGATTCGGTTCGTTCAAACCAGAGAATAAGGCCTACTGCTCCTTCCGTACCATTAAAGTAGAAAGGTTGACAGCTAATAAAGTCTTTGTAGTTTCCCGTTTTCACTTCAGGATTTCTAGTAGGATTGGTGTTCCTGTCGGGATTACTAGCATTTGCCATTGTTGCAGCTTGAGCTTCTAGAGCCAAGGTAACACTATCAGCAACTAACTTTCGAATGGCATCTTGAGTCATAGCTGGTGCTTCCATTGTTGATGCTCTTTTTAGAGGCATTCTATCAACAAAAGACAACACGTAATAAGAATGATATCACACGTATAATGCTTGTTCTTCTTTAAAATGATTAAAGAGAAATGCTTATTTTTGAAATGCTTAAAGAATAATGCTTCATGTAAGCATTTTTAACAATGGTGATATCTAAAGGTTATGGTATGATGATGAATGTACGATGGATGAATGATGAATGAATGATGAGATGAATAAAGTGGTAAGAAACAACAAGGTAGATAACAGGATTGCCTTTGTATTAAGAACAACTTGCCTTAGTACTATACATAGTCAAGATTTGACAAGTGTTTTAATTTATACCACACATCCCGTGGCTAGGTTAAAGCTAAAAACTAGAATTTAAACTAGAAACTGGATGATCATTCCATGTGGTTCCGGAGTTTGATGATGGAGTTCATGAGATTTTCTATGTCTGCTTGGTGACGAGTTTCCATGTCATTGATAACTTCTCCCAATTCAGCAATCCTATAGCGGGCTAGAGAAATTTTATGGTTGCATCCTATTTGCTTTCTCTGGAATAATTACAGTTCCTTTTCTCGTTGAATAATTACAGTTCCTTAATACTGTAATTCGGCTTCCAAAGCATCAATTCCATTTTCTGAGGCCTTCAATTCCGTTTTCTAAAGCATCAAAATCTCGTTGAATAATTACAATTCCTTTTCTGAGGCCTTCAATTCCGTTTTCAATATGCTTGATATGTTCGATGGGGATTGCATCTAAACTGTTTAGGATATCCTGGATTTGCTCCTCATGTCGCTCGATAGTTGACTTTTGAGAGTTTTTGCCAATCTCAAAAGTTTGAGGTTGGAACGGGGTAGAAGAAGATGATTTTGTTGGTGAAAGAAGTCCTTCTGGAAGAAAGAATTCTTGAGGTTTAGGAGGTATGATAATTGGAGGCGGGATTTGTGATTTTTCATTATAGAAAGCTTGTATAACTTCCATGTAAGGATCATCGGGAAATAACGAAAGGGTCGGTGAAGCTAGCGGGACAATTCCAAATGAATTGGAAGCACTAGAGTAAGTTTTCCCTGGAGAGGCCGGGACATAATCCGGAGAAGCCGGGGGAACATAGTTTGGGAAATTGGAAGAAAAGGCATCCTCCAAATTGGCAGTAGGATGGTCGGGGGAAGACATCGTTCTGCTTAACAACCCAGCAGTAAATAACATAAGTTATTTATTTAGTAATATAATAGTTATGTAACTTTACATACCATTCCGGGAGATATAGCGGCACGGAGGACTTTCTTGGATGGAAAAAGAAAAGTAGTTATAGTTAAGGTTTTAACCTTGTTCTCTATAACGTTGGCTCTTGATACTAAATCTATAACACCCCCATTTTTACATATAGCAGCGGAAGCTAATCTGGGGTATTACTTCAAAGGTACAACAGTCATAACTATAGAAAACGAATCAAAAAGAGTCGTTTATGAAAATAAGTTATCATTCATTTATTTCATCAGAGTTTTTACAAAATAGAGGTCCTAACATCTGTATTTACAAAGTGTGAATGATAATGGTTTTTCCATCTTCATGTCCTCGCCACTCCGTGCCATTAGTTACCTGAGATAAAACATGCTAAAAAGTCAACACAAAGGTTGAGTGAAATCCATAGGTTTAAGTAATATGATTTGAATGCAAGTGCGATATTGGGCTACGTTGAGATACACCCGTTATTGAAAACATATTTATTATTGCCATTAGCTCATGAATCCAAAGCCTTAGGGTATGGTGATATGTTATAGCCCCTACGGGTACCTTTGCCAAAATACCCGCGTGATTTCTAATGATGTTCAATTGGTTACTCGTAACTGGGTACACCAACGGGGAATCCAGCCCAAATAGATCTATTCACATCATTCGCGCTTACTACGGAGAGTAATTAACGGTTCATGATTATGGGGACTTAAAGGCAAAGCAGTTACTTAGGCAATAGTAAATTGAAATAGCATACAGAAATAATTGCATTCATGTTTATAGCATGTATCCCCCTCGCGGGTTTATAAAAAGATTGAAATGCGAGGCTATGAACTCACCTGAACGGTTATAGGGAAATTGATAGCAAATGTATATGAAATGAAAGTAACAGCTTCTTCAAAGGCAACCTGGGAGAATATATGTGAAGTCTTAGTTTGATTGAATATGTAAGATTTTATATCAATGTTGGTTTTAATAAAAAAATTATCATAACACCGTTCGGGCCATCATAATTTAGAAGTCATTCAGTAAACGTTTGAGGAGCTAGGGCACTTTAAATCGTAAACCCAACAACTCAGTCAGAACGTAATACCAAGATGAAACTCCTTAATATGAAGCTCCCTAGTATTGTGGTATGATATGAATCTGGGACATGATTTTTGAAAGCACATCGATGATGAATGATATAATAGTTATAACATAAGCAGTTTTAAGCATTTTATTCAATATCTGGAAATGTTAAGCATGTTAAGCGTTAATTAAAGTTATGTCTTGTAATGTTTTGAATGTGTTTTTATACTTTTTCAAAATGTTACATTTTAGACCCTTGAGTTTGAAAAGTGGCAAAATATACCCTTAGAGTTTGCACTTTTACGACTTTGGTCCCTCAAGTTTAAAAGATATACCAAGTAAACCTTGTACTTTAAAAAGTGACATAATAGACCCTTGTAGTTATAACTTTGATAAAATGACACTTTTAGTCCTTTTAGTTATAAGTTTCTGAAAGTTACGATATATACCCCTTGCATGGATAATTTTTACAAAACATGTCCAAATTGCCATGCAAGCTTATTTTAACATTTCAATAGACATTTATAAGTTATAATAAACTAAAATATGAAGATTTAACACAACGCAAGTTTAAATTAATGATTCGTTAAGCTAGGAAGCAAAACGGGTCATATTAGGGTTTTAAAATGAAAACGCGCAGGTTTTAAGCACAGATTCTTTCATGAATTATCAAAGCACTTATTTTAATGTTAGTTAAGCTTATTGGGATAAATTATAACAATATTTTACAAGCTTAGCTTATAGATTAAGCAAAAACATGAAATTAGGGTTTTGGGTGTTCGGTTTTGGATCAAAAAGGTAAAACACATAGGTTTTTGAGTTCAAAGCTTTATATTATGATTTTAGCATTATCATATGAACATTATAAAGTTATGAATACAGAATATAGTCTTAGAGAACCTGGTCTTGTGCTTATAGCTTAGAAATGGGTCAGAATCAGGACTTTTAGCTTTGTACGCTTAGAATAACGACTCCCGGGCTTCTTTTCTCTGTTTCTTTTGCTTTACTTCTGTACTTAAGCCTTCTTAAGACCTATTAGGATCTATTAGAGCAAAGGATTGCTTCTATGTAAGGGTTATAGAGGAGGAAGTGGGGGATGAAGAAAAATGAAGTGTTATGGTTTCTATTTATAGGCGAATTGAACTTGGAGGCCAAGGGAGGTTATGTGATCTGGTTAGGACATGTAGGAGGTCTATAGGATGATGAGGAGGTTCTATAGGATGTGTTGGTTAAGCTAGAAACTAGCCTTGAAGTGGTTGGCTATCTTTGGTGATGCCGCCGCGGCTAGAAATGAAGAAACAAGGAACCATGTGATGGATTTTTAACTATAAATGATGAAGATATTTGAAGAGAGGTGCTTGTAAGCAGCTAGGGAGGTAAGGTGCTTGTCATTGAGGTGCTTGGTTGCAAGAAAATTAGTTAAAATGGGTCATTTTGCAAAGGTTTTTGATTTCGGGTACATTAGGGCTCAATTAGGGTTTTCAAGCTTGAATTTCGTATACATTTGATTAAGAATGATAGGTTACTGATCCTAAGACTTATATTAAGGATTATAATCAAAAGTTGATAGGTGGTTTGGGTTAAAATGGGTAGAAAATAAGTAAACGGGTCAAAGTTCAAATTAGGGCACAATTAGGGTTTCTTGGATTTGTTTTGCTTATAGTTGGAGTGAATTGATGTAATGATGATGGAATATGATTGAGAATGTTTTAAATTAAGTTATTACAACTTAATTGAGTGTTGGTTTGGGTTTACAATGGATAAAAATGAAGAAACGGGTCATAGTTTAGAAACTAGCTCGGTTTTAGGGTTTAGAGTTTTGAATTAGGGTTTTGAGTATAAAAAGAGGTATGAAAGCTTATGAATAGAATAATTAGAGTTTATAAATTATATATTGAGTGTAGTAGCTTGTACAAAGGTGGTGGTGAAGAAATTAGAATGAAAGCGGAGGTAAAACGGCTATTTTAGAGATCATGCTTAATGACTTGTACATTGAGCTTTTAGAGACTTGTACTTTGACTTGAAGAGAATTTTATATTTCAAATGAGATGTTATATTACTTGTACATATGCTTTAGTAGCTTGTGCATTCACTTTAGATGTCAATCTTTCATGAATTTAGGGTTTAGAGGCATACGGTAACGGTTTAAAGCCCGTTTTGATATAATGTTGCAAATGGTACCTTATATGAGTAATGTACTTTGTAAAAAAATGATATTATAATATTAACTTGACATATTATGATGTTTGCTTGACATATATGAAGATAGGATTTCCATAGATAGGTTGCCTGAGCCTGTTAACTTTAGTTATGCAAGAAATGTTGCACATTGAGATATTGGCAAAGTAAGTAATGTAATAAAGCAAAAAATTTCCCTGAAAAAGGTGAGTTCATATATAATTGATAGATTGTACATCATCAAACTTAATAGATGGATATTTACATTTATGAAAATTGCGGGTTGTTATACAAATCATGAGTTGTATAGTTCTTCTCATGAATTTTTAATTGGCGGGATGCATAAGAAATTACTTTCTCTCTTTGCATTAATACAACACCCAATCCCTTGTGCCACGCATCGCAATAGACTACAAAATCTTCGCTTCCCTCAGGTAAATCCAAAATTGGCGCACTGCACAACTTCTGCTTTAATAACTGGAAAACGGCTTCTTGTTTGTCACCCCAATCGAGTTTAACTCCTTTCTGAGTAAGTTTGGTCATCGACTTGGCAATCTTTGAAAATCCTTCGATAAATCTTCGATAATACCCAACGAGACCTAAGAACTAGCGAATCTTCGTTGGCATCTTAAGGGATTCCCAGTCCTTTATGGATTCAATTTTGGCAGGGTCCACGTGAATGCCTTGACTATCAATCACGTGGCCAAGAAATTGTACCTTAGGAATCCAAAATTCACATTTAGAGAACTTAGCATACAACTTCTCTTTCTTAAGCAATTCCAGAACTGCCTTAAGATGTTCTTCATGCCCCTTCTTATTCTTGGAGTAGATAAGGACATCGTTAATAAAGACAATCACAAATGTATCCAAAAATGACTTGCACACGCAGTTTATGAGATCCATAAATATCGCTAGTGCGTTTGTCAAGCCAAATAGCATAACTTGGAACTCGTAATGACCATACCAAGTTCTGAACACCATTTTTAGAATATCCTCCTCTCGTACCCGAAGCTGGTGATAACCTGATTGCAGGTCTATCTTAGAATAAACACTGGATCCTTGTAGTTGATCAAACAAATCGTCGATCCTTGGGAGTGGATAACGATTCTTCACTGTCAGCTTGTTCAGTTCCCGATAGTCGATGCACATTCGAAATGATCCATCCTTCTTTTTGACAAACAAGACCGGAGCTCCCCAAGGTGAGGAACTGGGTCTTAAAAAGCCCTTGTCGGATAGTTCTTTTAGTTGCTCCGACAACTCTTTCATTTCGGAAGGCGCCAATCGATAAGGTGCCCTTGCCACAGGTGCAACACTAGGTATCAGATCAATTTGAAATTCCACTTGTCGAGTCAGAGGAAGACCCGGCAAGTCCTCAGGGAATACTTTAGGAAAATCTCAAACTATCGGTACGTCCTCAAGTCGCTTCTTCTCTGACTTGTCTTCCGTCTCCTTTGTAGTAACGTTTGCCAAAAAGACTGGACATCCTTTTAGCATGTATTCTTGTGTTTTGGTGTACGAGATAATGTGCAGACGAGCCTCGTTTCCCCGGTTTCTTCCATCACCATGAACGATTAGAGTTTCATTTCCCTAGGGGATACGAACGATCTTCTCGACACACACAATGATTGCTTGGTACTTTACCAACCAATCCATACCAATTATAGCGTCAAAACTACCAAGTTCTATGGGCATTAATTCTATGTTGAATGGGTGGTTCAAGATGTTTAATGTACAACCCCTAAGGATAGTGTTCAACCCAATTATTCTCTCATCGGCTAGTTCAACGTCATAATAGTGATCTAATGCAGTCAGTGTGATATCAATTTAGGAGCTAAATGCAGTAGACACAAAAATCGTATCGGCACCAGTATCGAATAAGATAGAAAAAATCTACAACTACGCAAAAAATGTCATGGTGACGGCGTCACATGTTATTGGTGACACCGTCATGAAGGTCGGTTTAGGGTTTGCCTATAAATACAACCTCATAACTTCATTTTTATCAAGCCTCAAACCCTAGGGCCGACTAAAGGGTTTGGGTAGGTGTTTTTCCAGCAACATAGAAGACCTAATTCAATCCATAAACATGTTGTAATGGTTTGATTTTCATATTTATCTTAATTTATGTCTTCAATTCCTTTTGTTGATTATGATATCTCTTGCTTAAATATGTTTAGCTAATTCATCTAGTATTTATTAGGGAATGCGTGAACCTTGTCATTAATTGATTAGATCTTGTTGTTTGTGACAGATTCAATGAGTCTAATTGATTATAGTTTATAATTCTTGTTTCCTATTGCTTCTTGTTGATGGATGTGTGCGTTAGGCTCTAGAAAACCAGCTTTTGTCTGTATCGTTGTTGATATGTCTAGAGAAACGTGATTGTGTAGAAAGGATACCATGGGTAACAGTCTTTCTACTATCTTACCCCTTATATGGTTAATCTCTCTTAAGATATTTCAATTGCATGTAATATACTCTTAGTTGTAATAGTCTTCATACTACCTTACTTGTACATTGCCCTAACGGAATATTACATAGACGACGGGTTTGTGTAAGCCGTTCATGAATTAGGAAATACTTACATATTACATCTCAAGTGTGACAAAGCAATAGGTAGAATTGGATAGGCCTAGCATGAGTATCATCCAGGTGAATACACTTCATTGTATAATTGTTATTTAGTTTATTAGTAATTAATTAGCTTAAAACCAAAACCTCTCTAAAACCATAATTTACTTGCTTTCATTAAATATAAAAACACAAAAAGAATCTTCCTTCAACCCTCAGACCTTAGTGAACATTCGATCCGGCCTTAACAGTGCTATTCCCCTAGAGAACGATAAAACCCCCCGAGCCTTTGCCTATACTACACTATAACGGTTAGGTACACTACCTAGGGAGTTGTAAAACTTCGTGTAGAAAGTCCTGCGACTACCGCAACAAGTTTTTGGCGCCGCTGTCAAGGAATAGCGTAGGTTTCAGATTCAATCTAGCTTAGGTCTACTCACAAGATTTCAATCAAGTGAGATTTAATTTCTTGTCAAGTAGCTTTCTTTTAGTCTATCTCTTCTTTGTGTAGTTGTTCGTAAATATGTCATTCGTCACCATGGCGGATGAAATCACACTTGAGTCGTTAACGGAAGAACAATTTGAGTGCTTCATAGAATATTACCATGAAAATTATCTGGAAGATTTTAAAAGCGACTTAGAGAATCTTGAGGAAATATATAAAATGATGAATGTGGAGTAAATATCTCGCACATAAAATGCCTTACCTAGTGAAATTAAAGAACCATATGAGCCTTTGACCATAGGATGTTTCGTATGAACAACCTATGTGTTTAGATCAAATTTTAGGGGTGAGACCCCTTAGGAAAATGGACCAATAGCCATCAAACTTTTGAGAAGAGCTCAATTGCAATGACCCGTAAGTTAGATAAACATTATTGAATTGCCAAAGTCACAACCTAAAGAACATATAACGATGGATTATAGAACGGGAGAGAGTTATGTTAAGATACCAAGTACAAGGCATGGCTCGCAGATGAGCCCATAGGTGATCTAGATACGATAGAGGATAAGGTGAATAATCCGAGCCCACAATGCACCCCACAAGTCCTCCCATCAATTGAGTTATACACACCGCCAGACGCACCCTATAAGATGCCCCATATGATAGAATAGTACAACTCCTTGTCGGACTTAGAAAAAGAGCACACAAAATCAGTCTACCTTAGGAACGAAGAAGATAAGAGAAGAGGAGTGGAGTATGTAATGAGAAAAATATTAGGATTTTATAAGTAATGCTTAGAGCTTGGACCCGAATATGTTACTAGAATGGACGATGAAGGAGAAGTCACGTAAGGACGTATGACTTCGAGTCTAGCTACAAGACTCGTAAATAAAGAAAAGCGCTTTTTGGGAGGCAACCCAATATTTACTTTTCCCGCACATTAGGAGTGTCTTGTGTGTTTTAATTCTTTATAGTTTGTTTTATTATGTTTGAATTAGTTTGTAATCATGCTTTGTTTGTTTGTAACTTCGTCTTATTTGCAATCAAAGGTATTTTGCAACAAAATAATTGTAGGGGAAATATCCGGTTTTTAGAACCAAATTCAAACATTTGAAATAAATTGTTTAGATTAATTCGCGTCAGTTTCGAGTCATATGATTGAATTATTAATTCTCAGGTTGTTATGTAGCATTTTGTACAGGGAAATAACTTATAAGAATGAGTGCAGGGAATTTTTCATCAAAAATGAAAAATGAGTTTTCACTGAGTGTGGAGACGGCGTCACGATTTGCACGCGACGCCGTCACCATGACACCTGTGACGGGGTTAGGGTATCCCTGACGGCGTCAAACGCCCAGTTACAGGAAAACTCGAAAATTTTAAGTATTTTTGAAAATAAAACTTGTACAACACTTAAGAAAGTTGTAATTCTTTTATAAACTTGCAAAACTCTGAGTTTAACAATTCTTTTATCCTATCTTTATTGCTTTATAGAGTCAACCCTAATTTCACATTGTATATTATTATATCGCACATTTTATGATTGGTATAGTTGTCTTTGTCTTTGATTACAGGTTATATTTGATGAGAAGAAGCTTGAAGTTCTTAGGAAGTTTCATTTGACGACTCTTGGAGGACGATTTAACCAGTTATCGCATGTTTCTTCTTCATTATTGAGTAAACCAGGGGAGTACTAGTTTCTTTTCCTTGTTTTCTTTTCCCTTTATTCGTTTTTACGGGTACTTCTATAGAACATTGGGGACAATGTTCAACTTAAGTGTAGGGGGAAATAAACCTTAGAAACTATTCTTTCATTTGCCATTTGCTTTGTCCTTAAAATGATGGGTAATATATCGAAACATAGCATAAAAAGGTAATTTTGACCCAAATTTAAATTTTTGTATGACACATACCGACGAAAACCGAGTATTAATAGCGTCTCATGGATAGGAATGTATATGACTAACATAAAAACCCTCAGAATTCCACCCCCAAAATGTGAGGTTCGCCTTTAGATCTATAGGAATTCGGGTATCTATTATTGATACCTAAGATAGTATATACCTTTATCTTTCTCGAGTTAAGGAGTGAGCAATCATGTGTATCTATTCCGTCGCTACAGATATGTATATGTGGTTTTGTCGCCTTTTCTGGAGCATTGAGATCGGTATTAAATTATATAAGTGTACCAATGGTATATTAAATTCTAGAACTTATTTTTGTGATGCATCCCGAGACCGCATAGTGAGTATTAAGATTTGCTTGATAAGAGGTATTAGGATTAACCTATGTTTAAACCTGTAATTGTTATGATGGTCACACCGATCATGTAACTATCCCACACCCTTGCCATGCACTCATTTTTAGTGCAGGATAACCCTAGTACAACCCTCTGGGCCTATCCTTTTTCATGGTTCTCGTAATTTTTTTGTTAAGCCAGACTATTAATGAAGAGCATTGTCAAAAAAGTCAAGTTTCAATCGTTTCATTCACGATTTAGCGGAATAAAATTACATAACATGCGTAATAAACGTCTCAAAACAAAGTACTTTACTAGTATCACTACAATTAAGCTATCTGAATTAAAACTTAAAGGTTAATAGGTAAAAGTTAAAACTATGAAAATGTAAAAGAAAAAACAACAATTACCTGTAAGAAATTTTTGTTTAAGATAACTAGAACATGAGAAGAAAAACCCTAATTTGTTTCATGTAATTTCAATTTGGGGAAAGTAGATAATTAGGTTTATTGATTAGAAAATATAGGAATGAAACATCAATACTTGTTACTGAGATCAGCGGACTCGTATTGTTTTTTTTTTGCCCCGAATAAAAGTGATGGGCTAGTAGTATGTAAGTCAATAAGATTAGGAACGTGGTAAGTAGGTAAATCGTCTCAGACACGTGATCTCGATCTTACGCATCGCGAGTTTACGTTCTACTTTGCGATCCTCCTCTGATGCGATCCCTATCACCGATCCTACACGATTTTATCAGGTGGACACGTAAGATCGTACGATCTTATCGGAAACTCGCGAGTTTGAACAGCCTTGTTAATGCTTGCTTGTGCTACTGTTTTACAATGCTGGTTGGGAAGGTTTTAATGTTGTCAAGATGTGATCAAAGACATATCAGAGAAGAGATAAAGATTGTTTGGAGAACAAGAATACTTATGAAGATAAGTATCAATTATTTGTAAAGAAGATATGTATAAACTTATTTGTTTAAGAGATTATGTTTACTTATAGAAAAGATCATAATCACTAGACGCGTTTTGTAAGCCCATTAGGGTTTCCTTAGTGTATAAAAGGAACCCTACGGCATAGATCTAGATATCATTTTTCATATTAGTATTCATAGTTTGCATATCAATCATAGTTAGTATTCATAGCTATTTTGTAACTCAAAATTGTATTCAATATATTGAAAGTTTAGTAAAGATCTTGTTTTTACTGTTTCCTTGTTCTTCTTGGTATTGCAAACTAGATTCCGCATAGTTTGTGATATTCTCAATCTTAGTTTCTACTATAGTTGTCTTGGATCTATCCAATATAACTAAGCTTTAACAAGCTAAGTAAGATCTGTCAAGAAGGGATCAACAAGTGATATCAGAGCTTGTTGAGAAACTCTGTATAATAAGAACACTATATCTACACAAGATCTCATAATCAAAGAGAAGATGGAATCACAATCAGAAACTACCCAAACAGTTGTGGCATGTACTTAACTTCTATACTCAAAAAGGAGACTATGATTATGGAGCATGAGGAATGGAGCAATCAATATCATACTCACACTGGATTATGCTCGTTGGGAGGTTATTGGCAGATGGTGATGCACCGCTATTGCATCAGTAGTGTTGAAGGTCACCCATTAATATAAAAATGCAGAACAATGCTAGGCAAGAAAGAATGAATTGAAAGCAAAAAGCACTCTGTTGTTGGCCATTCCTGATGAGCACCTATTGAAGTTTCATGGAATCAAGGATGCAAAGACCTTATGGGGAAGCATCTAATACTATGTTTGGATGGCAACATGAATCAAAGAAAATACAGGAAGATCCCAATTCTAGGCAAAACAATTATGATAAAATTGTACGGCAACAAGCTCTGATAGGACTGGACTATGATAGGTTTTAGGTAAATCATCAGCCAATTGGGAAAATTCATGGTAAGTTAATCTTCTAGGAAAGATGAAAATCTGAAGTTGCTAAGAAGTCTACCATCAGCTTGGAACAATATTGCTTTAATCATGAGAAACAAATCTGATCTAGACACAATGAGCATGGATGATTTGTACAGCAATTTAAAGGTGTATGAAGCTGAGATTAAAGGCCAATCAGCTACAGCTCAAACTCTCAAAATGTCGGCTTTGTATTTCAGGAAAACAATGCTAGTACTAATGAAGCAGTTAATACTGCTCATGAAGTTTCTACTGCTAGTTCACAGGGATAAGCTTCTTCCTCAAACTATGCTGATGATGTCATGTTTTCCTTCTTTGCTAATCAATCTAATAGTCCACAATTGGAAAGAAGATCTGGAGCAGATTGATACTGATGATCTTGAAGAGATGGATCTCAAATGGGCAGGGTGGCCATTGCTTACCCATAAGGGTGATGAAGAGATTCTTAAGAAGACAGGAAGGAATCTGAATTTCAATGGTAAAGAAACTGTTGGCTTTGATAAGACTAAGGTTGAATGTTACAATTGCCACAGGAGAGGTCACTTTGCTAGAGAATGTAGGGCACCAAAGAATCAGGAGAATAGAAATGGAGATGCTCCAAGAAGGATTATACCAGTGGAGACTCCTACAAATGCTTGGTTTGTTTCCAACCATGGGGATTGGTAGTTTATGTGATTGGAGCTTTCAGGCTGAAGAAGGCATCACAAACTTTGCTCTAATGGCCTATACATCCCAAGGTTCATCAAGTTCATCAAGTTCAGACTCTGAGGTACATACTTGCTCTAAAGATTGCTTAAAATCATATGAAACTCTTTAAAATAGTCTATGATCATCATGGTGATGCTCTTAATAAATCTAATCTAGAAATTATAGGTTATCAAATAGGATTAGAATCATTAGAAGCTAGGATAGTTATTCATGAAAAGAATGAAGCTGTTTATAAAGAAGATATTTGCATTTTTAAAGTATGATGTCCAAGTAAAAGATATCTCTATCAAAGACCTTAAAAATCAGTTAGAAAAAAGCTTTAAAGAAGAAAAGATGATTTGAAACTTAAACTAGAAAAATTTAAAGAATCATCAAAGAATCTAACTAAACTGATAAATAGTCAAATAAGTGCTAAAGACAAAGCTGGTCTTGGTTATGATAGTCAAATAAATAAGAATGAAGAGGTTCATAGTGTGTTTAACAGTTGAGAAAGTTATCTGGATGATAGTACAGTAAATGATAGATTCAAAACAGGTGAAGGATTTCATGCAGTTCCCCCTCCCTACACTGGGAACTACATGCCCTCAAGACCTGACTTATCCTTGGCTGGGTTAGATGACTCTGTCTATAAGAATAAAGTAAGTGAAATTATTACTACTGCATCTAAAACCAGTAAGGATATTGTAGAGAATCCTAAAACTGTTAGGCCTAGTGCTCCTATCATTGAAGATTGGGACACTAATAGTGATAATGATAGTGTGTTTAGACCTAAACCTGATCAGACTAAAAAACATCAAATTACTTAAAATCAATTTTGTCAAATCTGATGAGAATGTGAAATCTGTTAATAAGGAAAACACACATAGGCAAGAAAAGTATCCTAGAAAAAGTCAATGTCCTAGGGATAATAGAAGAAACTGGAATGGAATGATGACTCAAAAACTAGGAAATAGTTTTGAGTTTATAAAGAAAGCTTGTTTTGTTTGTGGGAGTTTCAACCATTTAATCAAAGACTTTGATTTTCATGACAAGAAAATGGTAGAAAAACCAGTGTTAAATAATAAGGGAAGGGTTACTGGTCAAAGGGGAATTAGAGCAATATGGCACAATGCTAAGAGGGTCAACCACCAAAATAAATTTACTCACCCACATCCTAAAAGGAATTTTGTTCCAACATCAGTTGTAACAAAGTCAGGACAAGTACCAGTTAATGCTGCTAAGCAAAACTCTCCAAGAGCAGCAGCATCAATTAGTACTGACAGGCCTGTTAATATTGCTGCCCCTAAATCAAAAGTGAATGACGCATTACCCAAAACATATTCTTATTTTAAAGCACATTCACCAGTAAGAAGGGATTTTAACCAAAAATCAGCAGCTAAAACCAATAATCTTAATGAAAAAGTTAAAACTGCTAGAGTTAACAATGTAACTACTGCTAGGTCAAAAGCAGTAGTTAATGCTGCTGTAGGAAATGGGGAAAATGCTGTTAAGTCCTCAGCATGCTGGATTTGGAGACCAACAGGAAAAGTAATTGACCATATCTCCAAAGACAGTGGATCATACATGCCTAAAAGATTTTACTATGTTAATCCTTAAGGCAGACTCAACTCAGTGATGGCTTGGGTCCCCAAGAGAAACTAATTATCTTATTTTTAGTGCAGGGTAATCCACAATATGCTTTACAGGATCAAGGGATTTTTGATAGTGGATGCTCTAGGCATATGACTGGGAACAAGTCCTACCTTACAGATTATCAAGACATTGATGGTGGATTTGTTGCATTTGCAGGAAGTCCTAAAGGAGGTAAAATTACTGGAAAAGGTAAAATTAGGACTGGGAAATTAGACTTTGAAGATGTATACTTTGTAAAGGAACTTAAGTTTAATCTTTTCTCTATCTTACAAATGTGTGACAAGAAAAATAGTGTTCTTTTCACTGAGACTGAATGTCTTGTTCTATCTCCTGACTTTAAGCTACTCGATGAAAGTCAAGTCTTGCTTAATGTTCCCAGACAGAACAACATGTACAGTTTTGATCTAAAGAATGTTGTTCCTTTAGGAGGTTTGACTTGTTTATTTGAAAAGGCTACAATTGATGACTCTAATTTATGGCATAGGAGGCTTAGTCATATAAACTTTAAAACTATGAACAAACTTGTGAGGAGAAACCTTGTTAGAGGTTTGCCTTTAAATCTTTTTGAAAATAACCATACTTGTGTTGCTTGTCAAAAGGGAAAGCAACATAAAGCTTCTTGTAAGACCAAGCTTGTGAGCTCTATCAGCCAACCCTTACAAATGTTGCATATGGAGTTATTTGGGCCAACATCTGTAAGGAGTATCAATCACAAGATATATTTCTTTATTGTCACTGATGACTATAGTAGGTTTAGTTAGGTTTTCTTTTTGGCGACTAAGGATGAGACTAGTGGGATCCTTAAAACTTTTATTACTGGCATAGAAAACCAAACAAATCATAAGTTTAAAATCATCAGATGTGACAATGGAACTGAGTTTAAGAATAATGACATGAATCAGTTCTGTAGGATAAAAGGGATTAAGAAGGAGTTTAGTGTTGCCAGAACTCCACAACAAAATGGAGTTGTTAAAAGAAAGAATAGGACACTAATAGAGGCAGCTAGGACTATGCTATCAGATTCATTATTACCTACTACATTTTGGGCTGAAGCAATTAGTACTGCTTGTTATGTTCAGAATAGGGTTTTAGTGACCAAGCCTCATGACAAGACACCTTATGAACTATTACATGGTAGACCACCTAATATAAGTTTTATAAGACCTTTTGGGCATCTTGCGACTAATCTTAATACCTTAGATCCCCTAGGCAAATTTTATGAGAAGGCTGATGAGGGGTTCTTTGTTGGATACTCTATAAATAGCAAGGCTTTTAGGGTATTTAACACTAGAACTAGGAAAGTAGAGGAGAACCTGCCCATAAACTTTCTTGAAAACAAACCTAATGTTGTAGGAAGTAGACCAGATTGGCTCTTTGATATTGATTTACTAATAAACTCAACAAATTATGAGTCAGTTACTGTAAGGAATCAAACTAATAAGAATGCATGTATCAAGGATAATGTTGATGTAGTACCTACTCGATAGTATATTCTGCTACCATTACTTTATAATAGTCCACAGAGCTCAAAGGATGCAGTTGTTGATGATGCTGGTAAAAAGACTAATGAAAAACCAGCAAATAAGGGTGAAGGAAATGGTCAAGAAAAAGAAGGAGGAGCTTTAAATAAAGATAATGACCAGAATGTGCAAGATTTTAGAGCTGAATTGGATAATTTGCTTGTTCAATAGAAGAAAGGTTATGCCAACAGCACTAACAAAGATAGTACTATTAGTCCATCTGTTAGTACTGCTGGGTAAAATTTTACTAATGCTGATGATCTTCCTACTGATCCTCTCATACCTGGTTTGGAGGATACTGATATCTTTAGTGGTGCATATGATGATGAAGATGTGGGTGCAGAGGCTGACCTTAACAACTTGGAAACCACCATGCATGTCAGTCCTATTCCCACAACCAGAATTCACAAGGATCATCCTGAAGACCAGATCATTAGAGACATAAATTTAGCTACTCAAACAAGGAGAATGACTAGGATTTCTAAAGAACATGCTATGGTCAGTTACATCAAAAGGCAGAGGAGAAAAAATCACAAAGATTATCAAAAATGCTTATTTGCTTGTTTTCTCTCACAAATAGAACCCAAGAAGGTGACACAAGCTTTGACAGATCCAAGCTGGATAGAGGCAATGCAAGATGAGTTGCTCCAGTTTAGATTGCAGAAGGTTTAGAGATTAGTTGATTTGCCCAAAGGCAAGCATGCCATTGGAACAAAATAGGTGTATAGAAACAAGAAAGATAAGAGAGGAATTGTAGTTAGAAACAAGGCAAGACTGGTTGCACAAGGTTATACCCAAGAAGAAGGCATTGATTATGATGAGGTTTTTGCTCATGTTGCTAGCACAGAAGCAATCAGGTTATTTTTGGCCTATGCATCATTTATGGGATTTAATGTGCACCAGATGGATGTGAAGAGTGCCTTTTTATATGGTACCATTGAAGAGAAGGTGTATGTGTGCCAACCTCCTAGTTTTGCAGATCCACAGTTCCCTGATAAAGTTTATAAGGTAGAAAAAGCTTTATATGGTCTACATTAAGCTCCTAGAGCCTGGAATGAGACCTTGTCTACCTACTTATTAGAAAATGGATTTAGAAGAGGCACTATAGATAAGACTCTATTCATCAAGAAGGACAAAGGTAATAACCTGTTAGTGCAGGTGTATGTTGATGACATCATCTTTGGATCTATAAAGAATTCTTTATGTGTTGAGTTTGAGCAGATGATGCATAAGAAGTTCCAGATGAGTTATATGGGGGAGCTCACTTTCTTTTGGGGTTGCAAGTCATGCAGAAAGATGATGGAATCTTCATCAGCCAAGACAAGTATGTGGTTGATATATTGAAGAAGTTTGATTTTGTCATTGTAAAGAAAACAAGCACTCTAATTGAGACTAACAAAGCATTGCTCAAGGATGAAGAAGCTGAGGATATGGATGTACACTTATACAAATCAATGATAGGATCATTGATGTATTTGACAGCTTTTAGACCTGACATAATGTTTGCTTTTTGTGCTTGTACAAGGTTCCAAGTTACTCCTAAAGTCTCACATCTTCATGCTGTGAAGAGGATCTTTAGATACTTAAAAGGTCGACCTAAATTGGGCCTTTGGTATCCTAGGGATTCACCATTTGACTTGGAAGCTTTTTCCGATAGTGATCATGCTGGAGCTAGCCTTGACAGGAAATCCACAATAGGAGGTTGTCAATTTCTTGGCAAAAGGTTGATTTCATGGCAATGTAAAAAGCAGACTATAGTTGCAAACTCTACTACTGAAGCAGTGTATGTTGCTGCTGCTAATTCTTGTGGATAGGTGTTATGGATTCAAAATCAAATGCTTGATTATGGGTTCAATTTCATGAACACCAAGATCTACATTGATAATGAAAGTACAATCTGTATTGTGAAAAATCCATTGTTTCACTCTAAAATTGAGCACATAGAGATAAGGCACCATTTCATCAAAGATTCTTATGAGAAGAAGTTGATTCAAATGATCAAGATTCACACATACCACAATGTTGCAGATCTTCTCACAAAGGCTTTTGATGTTAGCAGGTTTAACTTTCTAATTTCTAGCATTGGATTACTTAATCTCTGAAGTATTGTTTAAGGGGAGGTTAATTAAGATTAGATGAAAGGGAATGTATTATTAAGCAGAAGTGGGTGACCCTAACACACATCCACAACTGTATCACTATCTAATCTTGAACCAATCACTATTCTATCACAATCTTAACAAAAAAAAGACTTAAAAACCTAAGAAAGCCAAAAGGACCACTGAGATATCTCAGTCTAGTGGATCTATTCACCTTGATACAGATGAGACTGTCTATAAGGAATGGGAAGACAGAATGGAAAGGGCTGCCACTACTGCTTCTAGCTTAGAAGTAGAGTAAGATATTGGTAACATAAATAGGACCTAATCCATGGCAACACTTAATGAGTCTTTTCCTTAGAGAACTGATTTAGGTAGTGGTCCCAAGTGTCAAGTTACCATATTGGGGATGTAGATGCTAAAACTATGTTTGAGGATGCATCTAAACAGTCTAAAGATCCACCTCTCTCAAGAGTTAACACACTTGGAAGTGGGGAGGATAGCATGAAACTAAAGGAATTAATGGAACTTTGTACAAAATTATCTGAAAGGATTCTTGATAATAAAAACAGATAGAGTGAGTTGGTGAGGAAAAGAAATGAGAGATATAGTGAGATTAAAAACAGAAAGAGAGCGCGCGAGAATCAAAATTGATGATGGAAATGCTTTTTGGAAGGAAATTAGGGTTAATACTGGTGTATTAAAGTTAATGTTGCTCAGCTTAAAACTTAATACTGCTAAACTTAAGTTAATGTTGTTAGGCTTAATTTACTACTACCCGTATTAGTTTATGTTGCTAGGCATACACTTACTACTGTTAGGCATAAGTTAATGCTGCCAGGCATAACTTCCTACTGCTGGGTTAGTTAATACTGTTAGGCTTAACTTAATGCTGCCTGTTCAAGTTAATGTTTTTAAGGGTAAGTTCATAAATACTTCGATTAAGGGTTTCAGTCACTCATTTGTTCGATTTTACACCTTGTTATTCTCTCTAATTATAAACCCTAACTCAATTTCATCTTTAATCATCAAAACCCATCACAATGTTGACCTCAAAGTTTACTGAAACTCACAATTTGGTTGCGTTTTTGGAGAAACCCAAAGAAAGTAACGGGTTTAAAGAGATTATTGATTTTCTAAATGCAAGTTCTGTCTAATATGTGTTAATGGTTAATCCAACCATTTATACTACCTGTATTGAACAGTTCTAGACATCTGCTAAGGTCAAGACAGTTAATAAGGAACGACAGATACAAGTCCTAGTAGACAAGAAGAAGGTAATCATCTCTGAGGCAAGTATAAGGAGTGATCTTAAGTTGGATGATGCTGAAGGAATAGATTGTCTACCCACTGCTACCATTTTTGCAGATTTAGAAAGAATGGGGTATGAAAATCTTACTCAAAAGCTAACATTTTATAAAGCTTATTTCTCTTCCCAATGGAAATTTCTCATCCATACCATCCTACAATGCCTTAGTGCTAAGACTACCTCCTGGAATGAATTTAGTAGCACTATGGCATCTGCTATCATATGTCTTGCCACAAACCAAAAATTCAACCTTTCCAAGTACATTTTTAACAATATGGTGAAGAACTTGGATGGTGGGGTAAAATTTCTCATGTACCCAAGATTTGTGCAAGTCTTCTTGGACAAACAAGTAGAGGGAATGTCCAAGCATAAAGGGGTTTATGTTACACCTTCCCATACCAAGAAGGTGTTTGCTAACATGAAGAGACCATGTAAGGGTTTTTCTGGAAGGATTACACCACTATTCTCCACAATGATGGTTCAAGCTACAGAAGACATGGGTGTAGATTCAGCTACTCCTACTGATTCCCATTCTACATCCATTATCTCTCAACCATTATCCTCAAAACCTCAAAAGAAAAAATCAAGAAGGAAACAAAGGAAGGATAGTGTTCCTACAGAGCCTACTACTGAAGAGACTACTCATGAGGAACATATCTCTACCCCTTCATGTGATCCACCTCAAAGTGGTAAGGATAGAATGCAACTTGCTGAATTGATGAATTTGTGTACCAACCTACAAGAGAAGGTCCTTGATTTGGAGAAAGCTAAGACTGCTCAAGCAAAGTAGATTACTAGCTTAAAGAAGAGAGTCAAGCAGTTGGAAAGAGAAGTAAGTCAAGAACTTCAGGGCTAAGAAGATTAAGAAAGGTTGGTTCCTCTAGCAGGGTAGAATCCTCTAATGATGTTAGTTTGGGTGCTCAGGAGGATGCATCCAAACAGGGGAGGAAAATTGAAGATCTTGATGTTGATACAGAAGTAACTTTGGTGAATGAGACTCAAGAGATGAATGATGACAACCTGATGTTTGATATAGGTGTGTTGGAAGAGCAGGAAATTAAGTTTGAAAAGGTGGTTGAAGAGCCTGTAGTTAGTTTTGCTACAACTACAAAGTCAATTCCAATTAGTATTGCTGAAGTAGTTACTACTGCCAGTGCCAGTGTTGAAATTTCAGATGAATTGACTCTTGCTCAAACTTTGATTGAGATCAAAACTGCAAAACCCATGCCTGTTACAACTGCTGCTACAACAGTTACATCTGTTAGACCAAGGGCTAAGGGAATTATATTTCATGATCAAGAAGAACAAGTACTTGCATCTACAAAAACATTTTCTTCATCACAATCACAACTTCCACAAGTAAAAGATAAAGGCAAAGGAAAAATGGTGGAGTCTATAGTGCCATTAAAGAAGAAAGATCAAGTTCCTCTTGATGAAGAAATGACTAGAAATCTTGAAGCTCAGTTGCAAGCTGAACTTATTGAAGAAGAGAGGCTTGCAAGGCAAAAGGAAGAAGAAGCCAACATAACTTTGATTGAATCATGGGATAACACACAAGCTATGATAGAGGCAGACTTTGAATTAGTTCAGAGGCTACAAGCAGAAGAACAGGTAGAAATAACCATTAAAGAAAGATCAAGATTGTTTATAGAGCTCATGAACAGAAGAAAGAAACACTTTTCAAAACTTAGAGCTGAAGAGATAAGAAGAAAGCCACCTACCAAAGCACAAAAGAAAAATCAAATGTCCACCTATTTGAAGAATATGGCTGGATACAAACATAGTAAGTTGAAGAGCAAAATCTATGATGAAATCCAGAAGTTGTTTGATAAGGAAATGAAAAGAGTAAATACTTTTGTGGAAATGAATTCAGAAGTAGTGAAAGGCAGTGAGACAAGAACAGAGGAAAGCTCTAAAAGATCAGGGGATGAACTTGAATCTGATATGTCAAAGAAGCAGAAGGTAGATGAGCATGTAGAAGTTGAAAAAGATGATGATCAAGAGGAGGCAGAGATGAAAATGCATATTGAGATAGTTAAAGATGATGAGGTATCAATTGATGCTATACCTCTAGCTACTAAGCCTCCAGTGATAGTTGAATACAAGATTGTTAAAGAAGGAAATATTAGACACTTTTAACTCATAAGAGTTGATGGAAGTTCAAAGAGGTATTCATCTATGATTAGGATGCTTTAGGGTATTGATAGAGAAGACTTAGAGACCCTCTGGAAGTTAGTTAAAGCTAAACATGAGAATACAAGGCAAGAGGAGGATTATGAAAGAGTGTTATGGGGTGATTTGAAAGTAATGTTTAAACCTGACATAAAAAGTGAAGTATGGAGAAATCTACAAGGGTACAAAGTGACGGTTTGGAGGCTGTTTGATAACTGTGGAGTGCACTTTGTAAGGTTTAGAAATCTAGATATCCTTATGTTGGTTGAGAAAAGATATCCCCTTACACCAATAACAATCTCAAACATGCTGAATAAGAAGCTTCAAGCTAATCGTTGGAATGAGATGTGTTATCAACTACTCAAGCTCATGACAAAGCAGGAAAGGGGTCAATGAAGTGTTTGAATGCATCCTCCTGGTGATGGTGAAGACTTTTAATGAAACTTGAAAATTCAAAAGATGAACATCAAGTTTAGGGGAGGATTGTTGGGTTTAAAAGACTTCAAGATGATTCTTAGAGTTATAACTGCTCAGTTACAACTGCTAAGTAATTACAACGGATGGAAGGATTAATGCTGTCAGAGATGAGATCAAGACATATCAGAGAAGAGATAAAGGTTGATTAAAGAACAAGAATACTCATTAAGATAAGTATCAATTATATGTAAAGAAGATATGTATAAACTTATTTGTTTAAAAGATTATGTTTACTTATAGAAAAGATCATAATCACTTAACATGTTTTGTAAGCCTATTAGGGTTTCCTTGGTGTATAAAAGGAACCCTATGACATAGATCTAGATATCAGTTTTCATATTAGTATTCATAGATTGCATAGCAATCATAGTTAGTATTCATAGCTATTTTGTAACTCAAAATAGTATTCAATATATTAAAAGTTTAGTAAAGATCTTGTTTTTACTGTTTCATTGTTCTTCTTAGTATTGCAAACTAGATTTCGCATAGTTTGTGATATTCTTAATCTTAGTTTCTACCATAGTTGTCTTGGATCTATCCAATACAACTAATCTTTAACAAGCTAAGTAAGATCTATTCAAAAGGGATCAACAACGAACAAGACTACAGACCAACACCAAGACTCTTAAAGATTTGTGCTCACAGCGGCTTGAGACGGCGCCACCAACTCTACACGACGCCGTCACAACCCACTTTGTAACGGCGTCATAACCTTTCATGACGGAGTCAGCTCGCACGACCAAGCCCAAGATCTAGAATATTTTCTTTCACGATGGCGTCATGATTAAAATGCGACGCCGTCGCGGTGATTTATCTAAATATACAATTCTATTTTTAGGGTTATAAGTGTGTAACTTTTGAATAAAAGAAAGGGACGAACCCTAGTTCGTTTAGCAGCTTTTAAGGACGATTTTAGAGCCTCAAAACCCTATTGTACTTCCTTTAATTCATGTTTTAATCAAGTAAGACTATCTTAATCATTCAATATGTCTTGTTGTGTGATTCTTATCTTTTCTTGTTTTATCTTTAACATGCTTGGATAAACCTTCTATTGTGTTTATTTATGATTGTATGAAACCTAGAATGTAGATCTTAGTGGTGTTGCTTCTTGTGATGAATATGCATGTTAGGTCTTAGAAAACTATCTTTTGTCTGTATCACTGTTGATATGTCTAGGAAAACATGATTGTGTAGAAAGGATACAATCGGGTAGCAGTCTTCATACTACCTTGCCCCTTAATATGGTTGATCTACTCTTAGTATATTTTAGATGCATTTAATATAATCTTAGGGGCCTGGTAATAGTCTTCATACTACTTTACTTTGTGTTTTGCCTCAACAGAATATTAAATAGATGACTGGTTCGTGTAATTCGTTCATGACTTAGGAAATAGTTACATAGATCATCACAAGTGTGACAAAGCAACAACACTAGGAGAAGTAATCTAGGAAGTAATACATGATTAAATAAATACAATCTTTTATTATATTGTTATCACTATATTTAGTTAAATTGCTAAAACCAACCAACCTCTTAAACATATGATTTAACTGCTTTCCTATAAACATAAAAATACAAAAATAATCTTCTCTCAACCCTTAGAATTAAGTTAGACCGTGATCAAGCCTTCTGAACCTATTCCCCTAGAGAACGATAACAACCCCCAAGAATTGCTTATATACTACTACAACGGTTAGGTACTCTGCCTAGGGAGTTGTAACACTTCTTGTAGAAGTCCCTTACGACAACCGCATCAGTAGCGTATAAATTCATATATAGGTTTAATAAATCAAGTCAAGTAAAATACACTTGGTTGTACTTTAAGTTGTCCAAATAAATTTGAATATGCTTGCACACAATAAAGATGTATATTAGTGTTACGCAACTCAACTGTGCCCCTACAATAAATAATATGCATTTTGTAGACAGGAGAATGAGAGGTTGGCCGATCTTAAATAGTGATATCCATAATATCTAAGGCTCCATAGACAGGGGAGACATA
>BQNB010103733.1:0-20143 GCA_026074375.1 Tanacetum coccineum | reverse complement strand
GTGGCGTGGCCTGTTCCTAGCCATGTGATTTCTGGATGATGTGACGCTTTGTCAGGTGCGTGAATCGTCGTGACTATTCATCTTTCCCTATTTCAACTGTTCGATGAGGGGTGTGGACACGTGTCCCAATCGTGGTGTTTTGGTTTCACCTCTTGTAGATCTGTATAAATTTATAACAACCCGTATTTTTCATCAATGTAATTATCCATCTATTAAATTAGATGCACTGTAATATCCATCTATTATATATATATCACTTCTATACAGGGAAATTTTTTCCTTTATCTCATTATGCAACGTAACTTGCATCTCTAAAGTAAACGAGCTCACGCAGCCTCTACCAATGCCATATATATATCTATGTTTATATCATGTAAACATCCTAATATGTCAAGTCTATATCTTAATATCATTTTTACCAAGTACATTATTCATTTAACGTACTTTTCAAAACATTATATCAAAACAAGCATTAAACGTTAACGTTTACATCAAAACCCTAATTATATGTAATGTATACATATAAAATGAATGTACAAGCCTTTAAAGCATGTGTATAAGTATCAATACACAATATTTGAATATCTTTTCTCTCCTGAATCAAGTTACAACTTTCTAAAGCTCAATGTAGAAGTCAATAATACAAGAAAGTCAAACTAGGTCATTTTACCTCCTAAATCATGTTTAAACTTTACCACCACTTTAGCACAAGGTACAAGCACTTAATGCATGACTTTTAAAACCTAAATGTAAACATTAAATCCTTTCTAAACTCTAATCTAAAAACCTAACCCTAAACGAAACCCTTTAAACCCTAATTTTTACTTTAAAACCTAAAACTACTAAAATTCGAAACCTTAAACACTCAACCTAAACCTTAATCTTAAACCCTAAACCTTAATCCTAACATTAATCCTAAAACCTTAAACTATCGTAAAACCTATCACTATCACGCAATTAAAACCCTAAAAACCCTAACCCGAAATCAAACCAACCCGTCACCCCTTTTTCTTTCATTTTGACCCATTTTTAAACCAAGCTAGCACCCTAACTCCTCAAGCACCTCCATGACATTACCACCATGTCACCAAGCAGCTTACAAGCACCTCTATCACCACCTTTAAGCACCATGTCTTGCTTTGTCACCTACTTGTCCTCCTTTGTACCTGAACCCCTTCAAAACCCTTACACCTTGCATTCCTAGTTTCCTATCCCACCTTAATCATCACTAGCCCTCCATTAGTCATCTATCTACAGCCCTAGATCCATTACATCAAGTAAACTTGGGCACTAAGGCTTGTTTCACCACTATATATAGCCGAATCCAAGCACCATTCAAACACACCTCAAAACTTATCAAATACAACAATGGAGTCATAAATCAGACCAAGAAGGATCAAGTGAAGTCCCTAAGCTCAGAATAGAAGCCAAGAATCAAGAGAAGAGAATCCTTGAAGTCGTTACTAGGCGTACGAACCCGAAAACCCCATTTTGACCCATTTTAGCTCAAGTAAGCTTAAAATCTTGTTCAATAAGCTTATAATCTGTATTAGAATGTTCATAATACTTTTTAGTCATTATATAATCTCTTGTTTGAAGCTTAAATCCTCAAACCCAGGTGTTTTTTTTATTTAAAACCCTAAAAAAAAGACCACGTTTTGATTTTCTCCTAACGAATCTTTTTCTTAACTTTTGTTACAGTTTAAAACATTTTATTTTAGCTTATTCTAAAAAGCTATAACCTGCAAATATCATTTGGAACCGTAAAATAAGCTTGCATGGCTTTTTGGACTTGATTTGCAAATGTTTTCATGCATAGGGGTATATATCGTAACTTTCTGAAATTTATAACTAGAGGGGCTGAAAATGTCATTATTCTAAAGTTATAACTATAAGGACCTATTTTGCCAAGTTCTAAAGTTAAAGGTTTAAATTATATATACTTTATATATAAAGGACTAAACTTGTAAAAGTTTATAAACCAAGGGTATATATTGCCATTTTTGCAAACTTAAAAATAATTATAATATTTTTTATAAATTATAAAAAATCATATATTAATATTTTCTTAAGACCTCGATTTTATTTAAAAACCTACACATTTATCGTTTATTGATCATCGATCGACGCATTACTAAAACCAAATTCGTTATATATTGTTTAACGTAAATGTTATCATCGACTAATTTTGAAGTCACTTATAATTTTATCGTACACGTTAATTAGGAGCTTCCATGTGAAGTGTGTCATTTGGGGTATACGTTTTGACGAGTTTGCTGGATTTACGATTTAAAGTGTCTTGGCTCCTCAAACGTTTACTACATGACCTCTAAATTATGATGGCCCGAACAGTGATACAATATTTCCATAAATTAATAAATCAAAGTAATACGTTAAACTTTATAAAGTTTTGAAACATAAACCATCACACTAAGACTTGACATATTACCCCAGGTTGCGTGACGAAGCCGTTACTTTCACTTGATATACTTTTGCTATCAATCAGATTTCCCTGTTAAGGTGAGTTCATAGCCTCGCATTTTAAATCTTCTAATGTTTTTTATATACCGCGGCGGGGATATGTTAATAAACATGAATAGAGTTTTTTCTTTCCAACTGTATGCTATCCTGATTATATGATTGCATAAGTCTTATTTTTACCATTAAGACCCCACTATTCATGAAAGTTAATACTATTTGGAGTAAGCCGAATGCTTGAATAGAATCTATTTAGGACTGGAGTTCCCGTTGTGTGTTTACCTATAAATCTGGTTAACAACGCACTTCATTTGAAACCTATGCGGGTGTTTGGCAAAGGCACCTGTTGGGCAACTTATTGTGATTATTGATTATCTCAAGGTCTCGGTGTATTGGCTTGGACAAATAATATTGTTTTTCTTTACTAATTGTATCTCATTGCAATTATTACACTTATGGGTGTATAACAACGTAACCCACTATTGAACTTGTATTCAAACTGTTTACCATAAACCTATGAATTTCACTAAACCATTGTGTTGACCTTTTTAGCATGTTTATCTTAGGTATTTGAGCAACTTATGGCACGGAGTGACACGGACTTGAAGATGGCTAAACTGTTATCATTCAAACTTTATGTTTTCATGTAGATTTTGGGACCTTTGTTTGTAAAAACTCTGATAAAATAATGAATGATAACTTATCTTTTAAAAACGTCTCTTTTGAGTCGTTTTCTATGATTATGACTGTTATACTATGAAATAATACCCCATATTAGTTTCCACTGCTATATGTAAAAATGGGGGTGTTATAGATTGGTATCAAGAGCCAAGGTTATAGAGAACAATATTGAAACCTTAACTATAACTACTTTTCTTTTTCCATCCATGAAAGTCCTCCGTGCCACTACATCTTCCGGAATAGTATGTAAAGTACATAACTATTATGCTATCATATAAATAACTTATGTTATTTACCACTGGGTTGTTAACATAACGATGTCTTCTCCCAGCCACCCTACTTCCAATATTGAGGATGATTTTTCCTCTAACTTTCCAGACTATATCCTGGCTTCCCCGGACTATGTCCCAGCTTCACCAGGAAAAACTTATTCTAGCTCTTCAAATAACTCATTTGGTTTAGTTCCAATAGCTTCACCAACTCTTTCACTTTTTCATGATGACCCCTATATGAAGGTCATGCATGCATACTATGCTAAAGAATCACCTATTCCACCACCAACTATTGTGCCTCCATCTTCAATGATATCTCCAATGTTTAATCCTCAAGAATTCTTTCTTCCTGAGGAATTATTGCCACTTAAGAAACGAGGTCGTGACCGATCATCCTCCTCTACTTCTGCCCTACCTCAAGCATTTGAGATAAGAGAAAGCTCTCGTAAGACAAGTCTGGAATGTCACGAGGAGCAAATTGAGGAAATTTTGAATCACCTAGATGAACTCTCTCTCTCGACCGCATTGAGCACATAGAAGACAAAATGGAAGGTATCAGAAATGGTCAGGTGATCATACAATAAGATTTTGACAATCTGGAAGCTGAACACCGAGAGTCTCATACTTAAATTGTTAAACTTCAAAGAAAGCAAATAGGAAATAACAACAAGATTGCTCTGGCTCGCTTCAGGATTGCTAATCTAGAACAAATCATCGAAGATATCCAGGCTTGTCACCAAGCAGACAAGGAAAGTCTTCTGAATGCAATCTATGAACTCAAGAACAGCCAGGAAGGACCATCGGACTACTAGATTAGATACTAGTTATAGCTTTTGATAGAACCTAGCCACGAGATGTGTGGTATAAATAACAACACTTGTCAAATTTTGACTATGTACAGTACAAAGGCAAGTCGTTCATGATATAATATAATGGTGATCCCGTTTCATATTCATCCTGTGTCCTATATTTCATATCCGTCTTCATCATTATGAATCATACCGCGACTTCTAAATAAATCATAGATACTTATTTGATATGAATTATCTATGATATCACTATTATGAAAATGTTTATTTTTGAACCTTACGCATTTTAAGAATTGTGATATCATTCTTATTACGTGTTGTCTTATGTTGATAGAATGCCTCCCAAAAGGACATCAACATCTGAAGCACCAGCCATGACTCAAGCTGCCATCAGGAAACTAGTTGCTGACAGTGTTACCGCAGCTCTGGAAGCACAAGCTGTAACAATGGTAAATGCTGATAATACCAATAGGAACACTGGAGAAAGAGAGCTCGATTGTAAGAAAAGTGTTAGTACAAAGAGTTCTGAGCTGGCAATGCCTTATCAATCTTCCCAAGGTATGGATGGCGCTGTTGGACGTATCCGCTGGTTTGAGCGAACTGAATCAGTGTTTTCCCGTAGCAACTGCTACCAAGTACTGCTAACAGGTGGAAGTTTGCTACTGATACTTTAACTAAAGAAGCTTTATCCTGGTGGAATTCATTTGCCCAACCTATTGGGATAGAAGAAGCTTACAAGATTACCTGGGTTGAATTTAAGAAGCTTTTGATAAAGAAGTATTGTCCCCGAACTGAAGTCCAGAAGATGGAAGACGAATTTTACCATCTGACTATGAAGAGAATGATCTTCAAGACCTATTTGTGAGAAATTCAGGAATTGGCAATTGTATCCCATATGGTGCCCAGATTTGAGAAAATGATTGGAGTTTTTTTCGGTGGATTTGCCTCGAAGTATGAAGGGGATGTTACGCCTCCTAAACCTCAAATCTAGAGGAAGCCATTGTGGGGGGCATTAACATAGCCGAGAGGCTAATGGATCAGGTAACAAAGCACACACTGGTGCAAGTATCAAGTAATCACAAACGAAAGTTTGATGACAAAAGAGCTTTCAACAACAACAACAACTACTGTAACACCAACACCAACAACCGCTACAATAATCACCAACTACAACAGAACATAAGACAAGAAACCTTCAGGTCTTATGCCGTCACTCCAACTAAAAAGAATGGGTATATTGGAAACCGTCCTTTGTGTAAGAAATGCACTCGGCATTAACAATGACTTGCACTGTTAAGTTGTGATACTTGTTTTAAACATAGGTTGGGCCATCTGACCAAGAACTGCAAAAATAATGGGCCAGCCACTGGAAGTAATCTGCTACCAATGACAGTTACTTGTCATACCTGTAGAGAGAAAGGGCATTATGCAAATCAGTGCTGAAAGACCACCACCAACAATGGGGGGGGGGGGGGGGGGGGGGGGTGGGGGGGGGGCCAGGGAAGAGCCTACAGGTTGAAGGATAGGGAGAGCTCACCAAGGGGGGGGGGGGGGGGGAAAAATAAAAAAACCCCAGACATAGTCACGGGTATGTTCTTCTAAACCAACATTTAGCTAGAGTGGTTATTTGATTCTTGAGTCGTTAAAAAGCTTCATATCCATATCTCAATACTTAAATGCTAAATTTCAACCCATTCACAATAGATACCTTTTACAATATCGAAATGGCTGACGGAACATAGTAAGCACAAACACCGTTATTCAGGGTGGCAATTGACCTTGTTTAAACCAACCCTTCAAAATGATCTTATGCTAATCAAACTCGGTAGTTTCGACTCGTCATTGGTGTATGGATTGGTTATCCAAGTATCATGCTAGAATTATTTGTGACGAGAAAGTCATCCACATCCCAATCAATGGTGAAACTTTGATCATCTGAGGTAACTAAAGTAAAACCCGACTAAGTCTCATATCCTGTATAAAAACAGAAAGGTATATATCCCGAGGTTGTCAAGTTTTCGTAATCCAAGTAATGGAAAAGAAGTCAGACGAGAAAAGACTAGAAGATATCCCAGTAGTCAGAGAATTCCTGGAAGTTTTTCCTGAAGATCTACCTGGCCTTCCTCCCGTTCGCCAAGTAGAATTCCAAATCGATCTAATTCCAGGAGCGACACCTATAGCCCGAGCACCTTATAGATTAGCTCCTTCAGAAATGCAGGAACTATCTAACCAACTTCAAGAGTTAGCAGACCGAGGTTTTATCCGACCAAGTACTTCACCCTGGGGAGCTCCTATCTTATTTGTCAAAAAGAAAGACGGATCTTTCAGGATGTGTATCGATATAGGGTGTTTGTTGAATAAACTTACTGTAAAGAATCATTACCCATTACCCAGGATTGATGACTTATTTGACCAACTTTAAGGTTCGAGTGTCTACTCGAAGATTGACTTAAGATCAGGCTATCATCAACTAAGAGTCAGGGATGAAGATATTCCCAAGACTGCTTTCAGAACAAGATACGAACACTATGAATTTCAAGTGATGCCATTTGGTTTAACTAACGCGCCTGCTGTATTCATGGATCTCATAAACCGTGTGTGTAAACCATACTTGGATAAATTTGTGATAGTGTTCATCGATGATATTCTCATCTACTCTTGTAACAAAGAAGAGCACGCAAATCATTTGAGAATAATCCTAGAATTACTCAAGAAAGAAAAGTTGTATGCCAAGTTCTCCAAGTGTGATTTCTAGATTCGTATCGTGTAATTTCTTGGACACTTAATTGATAGTCAAGGACTTCATGTTGACCCCGCCAAGATTAAAGCAGTCAAGAGTTGGACATCTCCTACTACACCCACAGAAATACGTCATTTTTTAGGAACTCAGTTGGTTATTTCGAGATTTATCAAAGATTTATTGAAGAAATTTTTTTTTTTTTTTTTTTGGGGGCCCCAAAAAAAAAAGGGGGTCTTTTTGAACCTGAATTAACCCAGAAAAACAAGAAGTATATCTGAGGCGATGACCAAGAGAGAGCTTTTCAACTGCTTAAACATAAGCTATGTAAAGCTCCAATCTTAGCATTACCAAAAGGAAATGACGATTTTGTTGTTTACTGTGATGCATCCCATCAAGGTCTGGGAGCGATGTTAATGCAAAGAGAGAAGGTTATTGCATATGCATCCCGACAATTTAAGCCTAATGAAGAAAACTATACCACTCATAATCTCGAATTAGGAGCAGTAGTGTTCGCTCTTAAAATTTGGAGACCACTATCTTATGGCACCAAATGAATGTGTATCATCTGATCATTAAAAGTCTTCAGTTATATCCTTTGATCAGGACAAGCGTTGACATGAGCAACGCGTTGGCTAGAATTGCTTGCAGATTACGATTGTGAAATTCGCTATCATCCTGGAAAAGGCAAATGTTGTAGCAGATGCATTAGCCAGGAAGGAAGAATCAAACCACTCCGAGTTAGATCATTAGTTATGACCATTCATCCAAACTTACCATCACAAATTCTCAAAGCTCAAACTAAAGCACTCAAAGAAGAAAACATCAAGGCTGAAAATCTTACATGGAATGAAACAAATATTTCGAAATAGTTTTTTTTTTTGTTTTCCCCCCCCTGATGGAACCCGATGTATCAAGAATCAAAGTTGGTTACCACTCTTTGGTAATCTGAGAGACTTGATCATGCATGAGTCCCATAAATCAAAGTATTCCATTCACTCAGGTTCTGACAAGATGTATCAGGATCTGAAGAAACTTATTGGTGGCCTAATATGAAGGCAATCATCACTGAGTATGTTGGAAAATGTTTAACATGCTCTAGAGTTAAAGCAAAATGTTAGAAGCCATCCAGCTTACTGGTACAACCGAAGATTCCTATGTGGAAGTGGGAGAGAATAACAATGGATTTCATCACAAAACTACCCAAAACCTCAAATGGACATGACACAATCTGGGTCATTGTTGATCGCCTCACCAAATCCGCACATTTCATCCCTACCCGAGAGACATATAGTATGGAAACCCTTACAAGGTTATACATAAAGGAAATAGTCTCCCGGCATGGAGTGCCAATATCTATCATCTCGGATCATGATAGTAATTTCACGTCTAGATTCTGGCAATCATTACAAAGTGCTTTGGGTACTCAATTAGACATGAGTACGGCATATCATCTTGAAATTGATGGGCAAAGTGAAAGGACCATCCAAACACTTGAAGACATGCTTCGAGCCGGTGTTATAGATTTTGGAAAAGGATGGGAAAAACACTTACTATTTAGTTGATTTTTCCCATAACAGTTACCATGCCAAGTATTAACAGCAACACATTTGAGGCACTTTATGTGGAAAGTGCAGTTCACCTGTTTTCTAGGCCGAATAGTTGGAGATGTTTCAACGTACGGGACCCAAAAATAATCCATGTAACCACTAAAAGATAGGTGCAAATTCTGACAACGACTTGTAAGCTGCAAGAGACCGGTAGAGAAGTTATGCCAATATAAGATGAAGTTTTGAATTTCAAGTTGGTAGATCGTGTTATGTTAAAAGTGTTCACTCATAAAGGTGTCATCTGATTGGAAAACGAGGAAAGCTTAAAACCTCGGTTAATTGGGACTTTCAAAAATCCTTGAATGGATTGGCCCAGTGGCATATAAACTTGAGCTTCCTGAAGAGCTCAGTAATATCCCACAGTACTTTCCACGTTTCTAATCTAAAGAAATGCTTATCTGATGAATCCCTTGTTATTCCAATGAAAAAGCTTCGACTCGATGACAAACTCAACTTTGTGGAAGAACCAGTGGGATATAGATATGAAGTAAGCAACTAAAAGCAAAGTCATAGTTTCCTATAGTTCAAAGTAAGAATGGAACTCTAAGAAAAGAAGGACCAGGAATTTACATCGGGAACGCGAAGATCATGTTCATGCAAGTATCACATCTGTTTTCAATCATCACTCCAGGCATTCCAACTAAATCTCAAAGACGAGATGGTTTCTTTTAAGGGAAGAAGACTATAAACCCTAATTTTCATCCAATGTTGTAATTTTCCATCTATTACAATTAGATGCACTGTAATATCCATTCTATTATATTATATATATATATATTTTATATATATATGTATATATCTATATATATAGATATACTCACCTTTTACAGGGAATTTTTTGCTTTATCTCATGATGCAACATAAACTGACATCTCTTAAAGTAAACAGAGCTCACGCGACCTCTATCAATGCATTCTATCTATGTTGATATCATGTAAACATCCTAATATGTCAAGTCTATATCTTAATATCATTTTTACCAAGTACATTATCCATTTAACGTACTTTTCAAAATGTTATATCAAAACAAGCATTAAACGTCAACGTTTACATCAAAACCTTAATTATATGTAATGTATACATATAAAATGAATGTACAAGCCTTTAAAGCATGTATACAAGTATCAATACATAACATTTGAATATCTTTTCCCTCTTGAATCAAGTTACAACTTTCTAAAGCACAATGTACAAGCTAATCATGCCTAAAAACCTAATTAGGTCATTTAAGCTCCTAAATCATGTTTAAACTTTACCACCACTTTAGCACAAGGTACAAGCACTCAATGCATGACTTTTAAACCCTAAACCTAAACCCTAAATCCTAAACCTAAACTCTAAGTCATTCTAAAACCCTAATTTAAAACCCTAAACCCTACACGAAACCCTAAAATCCTAATTTCACTTTAAACCTAAAACTAAACCTTAAACCTTAATCCTAAACCCTAATCTAAATTCTAATACTAATCCTAAACCTTAAACTATCACTAATCATAACCCTAATCCACGTTTTAAAACCCTAAACCCTAAGCCGAACCAAAACCAAACCCGACACCCCTTTATTTCTATTTTGACCCATTTTTAAGCAACCAAGCACCTCAAGCACCTCTCTTGCATCACCATGACATCATCTAGCAGCCACCCTAGCACCTTACAAGCACCTTATTCACCTCCCTTGTCCACCAAGTAAAGAAACACCTCCTTGTCACCCTTGTGGTTAGCCGTGACCCTCCAACACCCTTCGACCTTGCTTAGCTACCTTCCTAGCTCTTCCTAATTACCATCTAACTTTCCTTAGTCACCTCAACTAGCTATGACACTAATCAAACACCAAAACTTAGGCACTAAGGCTCTTTGAGCACTATATATAGCCGAAACATACACCCTCATTCAAACACATCTCAAATCTTCATTACAAACACAAATGGAGTTCTAGCTTAGCCAAGGAAGAAGTATAAAGTCCCTAAGATCATAAAATAAAGCCAAGAAATATAAAGAAAGGAAGCGCCTAGAAGTTGTTACAAGTTGTAACAAACCTGAAACCCCATTTCGACCCAATTTAGATCAAGTAAGCTCAAAATTGTTCAATAAGCTTATAATCTGTATTATAATATTCATAATACTCTTAAGATCATAAATGAACTCTTGTTAAAACCTTGAATCCTCAAACCCATGTGTTTTTTATTAAAACCCTAAAAACGACCTGTTTTGATTTCTATAACAAATGCCCTTTTGTAATAAACTTTTGTTATGTTAGAAACATCTTATTTTAGCTTATTCTAATAAGCTATAACCTGCAAATATCATTTGGAACCTTAAAATAACTTGCATGGCTTTTTGGACTTGTTTGCAAATGTTTTCATGCATAAGGGTATATATCGTAACTTTCTGAAATTTATAACTAAAGGGGCTGAAAATGTCATTATTCTAAAGTTATTAACTATAAGGACCTATTTTGACAAGTTCTAAAGTTAAAGGTTTAAATTATATATACTTTATATATAAAGGACTAAACTTGTAAAAGTTTATAAACCAAGGGTATATATTGCCATTTTTGCAAACTTAAAAATATAAAATATAATATTTTTATATAAATTATAAAAATATATATTAATATTATAAACTCGATTTTATTAAAACCCGACACATTAATCGTTATTAATCATCGATCGGCGCATTATAAAACAATTACGTTATATATTTAACGTAATTTATCATCGACTAACTTTTGAAGAAACTTAAAATCTTATCATATCACGTTACTAGGGAGCTTCATGTGAGGAGTTTCATTTGGGTATACGTTTTGACGAGTTTGCTGGATTTACGATTTAAAGTGTCCTGGCTCCTCAAACGTTTACTACATGACCTCTAAATTATGATGGCCCGAACAGTGATACAATATTTCCATAAATTAATAAATCAAAGTAATACGTTAAACTTTATAAAATTTTGAAACATAAACCATCACACTAAGACTTGACATATTACCCCAGGTTGCGTGATGAAGCCGTTACTTTCACTTGATATACTTTTGCCATCAATCAGATTTCCCCTGTTAAGGTGAGTTCATAGCCTCGCATTTTAAATCTTCTAATGTTTTCATAAACCCGCGAGGGGGATACATGCTATAAACCATGAATACAAGTATTTTTCCAACTGTATGCTATCCTGATATATTATTGCCTAAGTCCTTACTTTTGCCATTAAGACCCCACTATCATGAACCGTTAATTACTTTTCGAAGTAAGCGCGAATGCTGTGAATAGATCTATTTGGGACTGAGCTTCCCCGTTGGTGTACCTATACTTTCTGGTAACCAAACGCACTTCATTTGAAACACTATGCGGGTGTTTGGCAAAGGCACCCGTTGGGGCAACTTATTGTGATTATTGATTATCTCAAGGTCTCGGTGCATGAGCTCAGGACAATAATATTGTTTTCTATAATAATTGTACTCATTTAAATTATTACACTTATGGGTGTATAACAACGTAACCCACTATTGAACTTGTATTCAAACTATATACTATAAACCTATTATTATCACTCAACCATTGTGTTGACCTTTTTAGCATGTTTATCTCAGGTTACTAAGCACCTTATGGCATGGAGTGGCACGGACTTGAAGATGGCTAAACTGTTATCATTCAAACTTTATGTTTTCATGTAGATTTTTGGGACCTCTGTTTGTAAAAACTCTGATGAAATAATGAATGATAACTTATCTTTAAAAACGTCTCTTTTGAGTCGTTTTCTATGATTATAACTGTTGTACTATGAAATAATACCCTAGATCTTCCGCTGCTATATGTCAAAAATAGGGGTGTTATAGATTGGTATCAAGAGCCACGGTTATAGAGAACAAGGTTGATACCTTAACTATAACTACTTTTCTTTTTCCATCCAAGAAAGTCCTCCGTGCCACTACATATTCCAAAATAGTATGTAAAGTACATAACTATTATACTATTATATAAATAACTTATGTTATTTACCACTGGGTTGTTAGCAGAGCGATGTCTTCTCCCAGCTAACCTACTTCCAATATTGAGGATGCTTTTTCCTCTAACTTTCCTGACTATATCCCGGCTTCCTTAGACTATGTCCCAGCTTCACCAGGAAAAACTTATTCTAGCTCTTCAAATAATTCATTTGGTTTAGTTCTAATAGCTTCACCAACTCTTTCACTTTTTCATGATGACCCCTATATGAAGGTCATGCATGCATACTATGCTAAAAAAATCACCTATTCTACCACCAACTATTATGCCTCCATCTTCAATCCTATCTCCAATATTTAATCCTCAAGAATTCTTTCTTCCTGAGGAATTATTGCCACATAAGAAACGAGGTCGTGACCGATCATCCTCCTCTACTTCTGCCCTATGTAACACCCTATACTTCTTACTTCTTCTGCCCTATAAATGTAAACTAAAAGACAAACAACAAACACACCAAAACAAACATACTCAAAATCCACCAACACAACCAACAAACAACACCCCATAAAATCATGTTGAGCACACAATCAGGTAGCAGCGGAATGGTAACATTGAGGTGCTACGTCAAAGTACAACAATCAAGATATAAGAAACGACTATAAATGGATGTTTAAGACAAGATTTCATTCGATGCCATAGCAAAATATTAGAGTTTATACATTAGGTCCCATATGTTTTAAAAGTCATAAACATTTCAAGTACATATTTAATTAAACAAAAGATTCATAATACCAAAAGATGACTTAAGTTTTTAAAGATAATAAAAGTTGCATAGACTTTAGATAAAACACAGAATCCGTCTTCATTGATATCCGCCACGGCTCCCCTCCAATCTTCATACCCTAGGACCTGAAATTACATGCTAAAAGTCAACACAAAGGTTGAGTGAAATCATAGGTTTATCGGTAAAAAGGGTGGACCACAAGATCGAAGTAATAGTAGACTCTGAAACACATTCAGTAGTCCAAAACGTTTATTATTGCACTAAGCTCATGACCCCGAAGCCTTAACTAGATTTGTGCCCCAATCAGAATATAGGATGCTTGCCAACAACCTAACACCTCTCAATGTTAAATGCACCTTGATCAAACTAGTGACCCAAGGAAAGGTGGGGATTGTCAGTCCCGATAGATCTATCCACAACACTCGCGCTTACTACAATAGCAATTAACGGTTCATGATAAATAGGGACTTCACGGCAATAAGGTAACTTAGCAATAATATTCAGGCAGTAATCTGGATAGCATACACTTTGTAAACACTTTGAAAACACTTAGAAAAACACTTGTGTCCAATAGTAAAACAAGCAATGTAATTCACCCCGTAGATTTTGTAAAACAATCACGTAGTAAAAAGGGGGCTATGAACTCACCTCGAGTGAATGGTAATCAACAAGTATTCACAATAGAAAAATGCGTCACGAAGGAATCCGAAGGCAACCTAATCCAATATAGGTCGTATAAGTACTAAACACTTTGATTATTTATAGGTCGTATAGCTCATCATACTATCGTTCGGGCTATCATAATTAAGAGGTCATGTAGTGACGTATGAGGAGCTAGGACACTTTAAATCGTAAATCCAACAACTCGTCGATACGCCACCCCGAAGAGGCCTCATTATGAAACTCCCTAGTAATATAGTACTTTGATTAACTAATACCACATATAATTCTATATAGCTACATCACCATCTAATCGTTTTAGTGAAATCATATTTATAAAGTAAAAACGTTTATAAGTATACTTTAGTAAAACTGGCGTAACTTTCTCGTTTTTAGTCCGTTTCTTTCGTTTCTTACGTCCACGCCTTCGTATTAAGACGAGTTATCAAAATATAGCATTTTCAAAATTTGAGTTTTTCTGATGAATAGTGATTTTACTGTTCATAACAGCTATATATTTATTTTTATAGATTTAGTTATCGTAAATCTCGTAAATGTCGTAACTTATTCGTTTTAACTCCGTTTTTAGCGATTCTTTCGAGTACGTTCTCGTATTTAAAAGTTTTATCATATTAATGATGTTTTAAAAATATAAGTTTCTGTGGTGAATAGTAATTTTTATAAAAATAGTTTTATAAAAGTATATATTTAACGTAAACTTGAAATCGTCGTATCTTTTTCGTTATAAATCGGTTTTTCGAGTTTCTTATCATTTTGGAATCGTCATGAGGTGTGCTATCTTATAAAAATATAAAATGACCAGGTGGGATGTCGAATTCAAACAGAAAGTTTGGAGGTTTTTCATAAAAACATGTTTTAAACTTCATTTTGTACTTTTCTATTTAGTAGATTTCCACAAGCCTTTTATAATTATATATATCATATGACTTACATATATTAGAGTCCAAGATCCATATTTATATTCATATAACATGTGTACAAGTTCATAAAATTATGTTTACAAGAAAAATCCACTTTTACAAGTTAAACATATCCTAAGTGGTGATATTGCTAAATAGAACACATAAACACATAAAATGATAAATGTAAATACATAAAAGGTTTTTAGATAACCTTAATGAGATGTAGTGTGATGAACCAAGGTATCTAAACCTTGTTTAGATATAAAACCAAAGCTTGCACTCTTGAAACCCTAGTTTTCAAATGAAAACCCTAATCTTCCAATACTTGCTTCAACACTTGCAAATGGTTAACCAAGGCTTGCAAACACCTTAGTATATCTTAGGAAGGATGTATGAATGCTTGTATAAGTGGTAGAAAAATTTGTATGGATTGTGTATGGTGGTGATATTGAGCCGTGGGCTAGGAAGAGAGAAAAAGAGAGAGTGTTTTGATTTTCACCTTAAGAAATGAGATATGTGTGTTTACTTCCAATGCTAAGGCATTATATAGGCTAAGACTAGTCCAAGGGACACTTAGAGGGTCTTAGGGAAAGTCCTTGGTCTTTGGTCTTTGGTTCCTAAAAGTGGAGGTTATCCCATGAAAACAAGGAAAGGTGTTTGTAGATATTTTCTTTGTATACTTAGCTACAAATCCGGCCATACATGCCCATATATGATGTGGGGTAGAAGTTGATTTTTGTTAGCAAGTGAAAGTGTTGTGTGATTTATATAATTCCTAAAGTACAAGTATACAAGTATAAAATAGACTATTCAAAGAATGAGTTAGCTAGTCAAAATATCCAAGGAAGAGTCCAAAGGGGGGGGGGGACGGTTGGGACTTGTTGAGTGAATTAAGGAAGAAAGTTGGTCAAGTAACTAGGTATTAAGGTTACTAGGATGGTACATGTTCTAGCTTATTAATTGAAAGTGTTTCTATGTCTCCATAAGTGTAGATTAGTTCATGGTTTCATGGGATGTGTTATTAGATATTTTCTTGTATAATTTCTTGGTAAAAATGAATGTGTTACTTGTATTTTGAAAGTGTAAGTAAATGGTAAAGTGTAGTGTTATTTATTTAAAGTGTACACTTGCAAGTTAAATAAGTCTTGCTTATTTCTTATTAAATGGGGCGTCCCATTTGTTACATGTGGGTAAAGTTTTATAAACTTTGATTATTGGAAATAAAAATAAGCATTTGTTGGAGCGTAGATTTATTTTGGTGGTTCCGGGTATGCCTAAATGAAATTTATCGCGAAACGTAAATACTTTACGTAACCAATAAAATAAATATAAAAAGTTAATTATTATTTTCGTAAAATAATATAACGCTTGCTTGATGAAAACTTTAATTGTTTGGTGTCCGTTTACGTTAAATGATAGTTTTTAGCTTACACGATTTAATTATGTGATAAGAATTAAAAGTAAACGCGCCCGTTTAAATAAAAAAAATAGTGGAATAATGACGAAATAAATGACGTCATAAAATGACCTGAAATTACTGAATGTTACACTATTCATTCTATTATCACTGTAAAGCCATTTATCACATTTTTACTTAATCGATGCCTAATATTATCCTAAATGTGTAATATTCAACAAAAATTCAATCACACACAAACTCGATAATTTTCATCTTTACCGAGTTTAAACTCGGTAACCCAAAACCATCAAAGTTCAATCAAAACACGTTAATCTACTTACGTTTGAGTAAGAAATGAAATTGAAATCGTTGTAATGAACTTAGAAAGCTTAGAATGAATTTCTTCTCAAACTCGGAAATGGATTCGGTAATAATAAAAAGTGAAAATCAAAAATGTCTCTCCTTTTTATACCCACCGAAAATATTTTTGAAATTTGACACTTTTAGCCCATGTACTTTTAATTTTCAATTCAGACCTTGTTTCTTTAAAATTTGTATAAAATTTCACAAACTCACCCTTGAACATGAATTTTTTTCCAAAAACTCCCATTGAAATGAAATCATGTAAAATACTAGTCCGAAAATGAAGATGCTTAATTAAAAACTCCCCCTTGAAACCATAACATTTTTCAAATTCATTCTTTGTGAGAAATCATTGTTTTTATTTAATTTTGAAAATGATGTTTGTGAATGAAAAATCTTAATAACTCCCCCTTAGATCATGATTCCGTATTTTCAATTTGAAAGCTTTTTATAAAAACTTGGAATCATGAAACTAAGCATGTGATCTTGTTAATTTAAGGGTTTTTTTATATCAAAAATATGTCAAATCTTTTTGGTATTTTGAAAAAAAATTCATTTGTTTTTAAAAAAAAAAATTTATTTACTTACTTTTAATGTATGAGCTTTTCAAGAAGATAACTTTGTCAGGCTTTCCAACTGAGTTGGAGTCATACATCTCATACCAATTCGATGAACTAAATACTTAAAGCGTTCTTTTGGAAGCGCCTTAGTAAATAGATCCGCTAGTTGGTATTCTGTCCCGACAAAGTAAATTTCCACAGTACCCTTCTCAACATGTTCTTTAATAAAATGATACCGGATGTCAATGTGCTTCGTCTTAGAATGTTGGACCGGATTGCATGAAATAGCAATGGCACTCTTGGAGTCACAGTACATCGGAATCCGATTGTACTTATATCCATAGTCAAGCAGTTGAGTACGCATCCAAATAACTTGAGCACAACATGCAGACAGGGAAACATATTCAGCTTCAGCAGTTGACATCGCAGTACAATCTTGTTTCTTTGAACTCCAACTCACGAGCTTTCCTCCTAGAAATTGCAATCCTCTTGATGTGCTTTTACAATCATCTTTACATCCTGCATGGTCCGCATCTGAATAGGCAATTAGTTCAAATCCAGAATCCTTCGGATACCATAGTCCCATGTTATAGGACTGTCTTAGGTACCGAAAGATCCGTTTTACCTCTTTGAGGTGTTTGACTGTAGGACGTGCTTGATAACGAGCACATACAAAAGTAGCAAATGCAATGTCTGGTCGACTGGCTGTTAGGTACATAAGCCCTCCTATCATACGACGATAAGTTGTTTGATCAGTAGGAGTGCCTTGTAAATCAGCATCCAGCCTCTCAGTTGCCATAGGTGTACTCATGGAGACACACTCATCCAGACCATGTTTCTTTAACAATTCAATTGCGTATTGTGACTGACTTATGAATATGCCACGGGGAGATTGATGAACTTGAAGTCTAAGAAAGAACTTTAGTTCACCCATCATCGACATTTCAAAATTATTTTTCATTAGATTTGTAAAATGTTTTTGAAAAATCTGGATTTGTTGATCCAAAAATAATGTCGTCAACATATACAAGTAATATGTCTTCCCCGTGACGTCATGTGAACAAAGTTGGGTTAACAATACCTTTAGTGAACCCATGTTGAATTAGGAAAGAAGACAATTTGTCATACCATGCACGAGGTGCTTGCTTAAGACCGTATAGAGCTTTTTTTAACCTGTAGACATGATCTGGGAATTATGGATCCATAAACCCTTCAGGTTGGCTGACATAAACCTCCTCTTTCAATGGACCATTGAGAAAAGCCGTTTTGACGTCCATTTGGAAGATGGTGATATTCTTATGAACAACATAAGCAATAAACATTCGAACAGCCTCAAGACGAGCAACATGAGCAAATGATTCTTCAAAATCAATGCCTTCTTCCTGCCTGTATCCTTTTTCCATAAGACGAGTTTTGTTTCGGACCACAATATTTTCGGCATCACACTTATTCTTCCAGAGCCATTTGAGAGCAATTATATTCTTTCCTTCTGGACATAGAATGAGTTCCCAAACTTGTAGTCTCTCAAATTGATTTAACTCATCTTGCATGGACTCAATCCAACTGTGATCTGCCATAGCTTCTTTGATATTCTTTAGTTCGATAGTACTTACGGTTAATGCATACATGCAAACCTCAAAATTTGTTTGAAGCTTTTAACGAGTCATTACAGGTTTGGATGGGTCACTAATAACTTGGTCTAGAGGATGATCTTTTGTCCAAATATGAGTTGAGGGTTGTACTTAGTGGAAATTCTGCACATTTGATGGTTCTAGAGCTGCTGTAGATGACTCAATTTCCTCATCACTTGGATGATTATATGATACAAACTCTAGACTGCCATCAAAATCAGCATAATCTTCTTGAATGAATTCATCAGCTTCTGTCAAAGAGAGTGGAGAGGTTTGTTCGTCAGATGTAGTTTCAATGGGAGGAGCCTTAAACATTGGACCGAACAAATTATCCAAATCTTCTTTGGATGGAGTATTCATTGTTTTTGCTGATGAATTATTATTGTTGAATCGTTGAAGCACGGGTTCTAAACAATCATGTTCAGAAGCCACTGCTGTAAGCTCGTCAAACTTGACATGAATGGTTTCCATAATCTTTTTGGTGCGTCGGTTATAGATTCGAAACCCCCTTGATGTTTTCGAATAACCAATAAAAACCCAAATGTCTGCTTTTGGTTTCATTTTTCCAAGATCATATCGGTCATTTGTTAGATAACACAATGAGTCAAACACATGAAAATACTCAACATTCGGATTTCGTCCGCGTAATAGCTCATAAGGTGTTTTGTTATGTCGTGTATGAATGATCGATCGATTTTGAGTAAAACAAGCTGTAGCCACCGCTTCAGCCCAAAGAAATTCAGGTAATCCAGAAAAGATAAGCATTGTTCTAGCAGCCTCAACAAGAGTACGGTTGCGTCTTTCTACCACTCTATTTTGCTGAGGCGTACGAGCAGTTAAAAATTGTTGCATGATGCCTAACTTTTCATAATGAGCTTGAAGAGTTGCATTTTTGAATTCAGTACCATTGTCAGTACGAATCTTGCAAACTTTGGCTTTATAATTCAGTTGAGCTTGAGCAATAAACTTCTTTATAATCTCTGGAGTTTCATCTTTCAAATGAAGAAAGTAAACCCATGTATATCAAGAATAATCATCCATGATCACAAGAATATACTTCTTTTCATTGATTGAAGCTACCCGTATTGGACCGCATAAATCCATATGAAGTAATTCCAATTTGGAATGATCACTTGGAATTAGTTTAAGTGGATGAGAAGCTTTCTTGCTTTTTTCTCTTTCACAAGCAGAACAAAGGTGATCTTTTCCATATTTAAACTTTAGAATACCATCAACCAAGTCAAGTCTGGTAAGATCGTTTATGGTGCCAAAATTAAGATGTGAAAGTCTGCGGT
>BQNB010103732.1:0-23971 GCA_026074375.1 Tanacetum coccineum | reverse complement strand
TATTTCATAAATATTTTTATAACATTTATAAAAATATCTGTTATTTATTTTGTGAACCGGCTACGCCTTGTCTGAAATAGAAAAGAAAAAAAAATTGAATTTCAACTCGAATATTTGCGTCTTCAACAAACGTCACTGAATAAAATGTTAAATAATTTATTAAATATTCTTATTTAATAAAACGTGATAATTAAATGTAATTTAATTATTTTTGTGCCGGTACTCGTTCTTGATTCTAAAATCTTGTGAGGGCATTTCAGTCACCTTCTGACTGTTTTCGGGTCTCGGTCAAAACTAAAAAGTTGTCAGGAATATCATTCCACATCAAATTGCTTTAGAGTCCGAGTCGTGAAAACGTGATTTAGATGGTCGTTCTTATAAGTCAAGCCAGACCCTAAAAGTCAAAGGATAAAATCGTCATTCGAAATTTTGAAAATTCTCGGATGTTACAAATGAGAGTTGAGAGTATAAATTGGAAGAAGTATATTCTGGTAATTGTTAATGATTACACCAGATTTAGTTGGGTCAGATTCTTAAGAACAAAGGATGAAACTCCTGAAGTGATTAAGAAATTCATCATATTAATGCAACGTGCCTTAAATGCAACTGTTCGATACTTGAGAACAGACAATGGAACGGAGTTTGTCAACAAAACACTCACTGAATTCTGTGAGAGTGTTGGAATTACCCACAATACAAGTGTACCTCGGACTCCACAACAGAACGACGTTGTCTAAAGATGGAACCGAACTCTTATGGAAGCTGCTCGTACAATGCTTATCTTTGCAAAAGCTCCAATGTTCCTTTGGGCTGAAGCTGTGGCCACTGCGTGTTATACACTTAACCGATCTCTCTTTCATACACTACATGGGAAGACCTACTATGAACTGCTTAAGGGTAAGAAACCTGAAGTGAAATACTTCTAGGTATTTGGATCATTGTGTTATCCTACAAATAACTATGATGATCTTGGAAAGCTAAAGGCTAAAGCAGACATAGGTATTTTCATTGGCTATGCACCTACCAAGAAGGCATACCGAATCTATAACAAGAGAACTCGTAAAATCCAAGAGACTGTCCATGTCACGTTTGATGAGTTCACTAAAGGAATGACTTCTGTACAACCCAGTATAGGACTCGGATCTAACTTAATGGCTCCTGGACACAACGGTGCAGGACCCGAGATTAACAATTTACAGTCAGGACGAATTGGTTCTGGGCGTGTAACTACTCCAACAACACCCATTGTTCCTCCTACAGAGAAACAATTGTCTAAACGATTCCAACCTTTGCTTGATGAAGATGAAGAATTTCCACCGGATGTTTGTCCACATTTGGTTAATGTTGTTCCTCCTCGTGCACTCAAGATTGCACCTGATTCACCTTCTAGGAAAACGGTCACAGAAGATGCCCCGGCAGCAACTACCATCACTTCACCTTTACAAACATCTCATCCAGACACTGGTGTTAACGGACCTGAGCATACCTTTACTACATCTGGCAGTGAATCGTTCGAAAATTCTATCACTAATGAATTTGATTATGAAGCATCATCTTTCGGCACTATCAATGTAAATCCTACTTAACAGAACAACCCATCGATAGTACATGAGCAAAAGTGGACTAAGGACCATCCGTTAGAGAATGTGATTGGAGATCTAAATCGACCGGTATCCACAAGATGCCAACTCAAAACTGATGCTATGTGGTGTTTCTTCAATGAGTTTCTAGAGAACGTCGAACCAAAGAACTTCAAAGAAGTGGTAAAGTATCCTTGCTGGATTGATGCCATGCAAGAAGCAATTCATGAGTTTGAACGCCTTGCAGTATGGGAACTTGTGCCTGCTCCATCTCATTCATTAGTCATAGGAATCAAGTGGATCTACAAGATCAAGCTAGATGAATATGGAGAAATATTGAAGAACAAACTCGGTTAGTGGCAAAAGGTTATCGTTAGGAAGCAGGAATTGATTTTGAGGAATCTTTTGCACCGGTTGCTAGACTTGAAGCTATCAGACTATTTATTGCTAATGCAGCTAGCCAGAGTATGACGATTTTTTAGATGGATGTAAAAACAGCCTTTCTGAATGGTGAGCTGAATGAAGTTTTCCATGTCAGTCAACCTGAAGGATTTGTAGACCCGGATCAACCAACTCATGTGTACCGACTGAAGAAAGCTCTTTATAGGTTGATACAGGCTCCACGTGCTTGGTACAATAAGTTATCCAGGTTCCTCATGTCTACCGGATTCTCCAAAGGAGTTGTTGATCCTACGCTCTTCACAAGGAAAATAGGAAAACACATCTTACTTGTTCAAATCTATGTAGATGATATTATTTTTGCCTCCACTAATCCTACGTCTTGTGAAACTTTTGCTAAAGAAATGAGTTCCACTTTTAAGATGTCGATGATGGGACAAATGTCTTTCTTTTTAGGACTACAAGTTTATCAAAATCCCAGAGGTATCTTCATTAATAAAAGTAAATATGCTCTTGAGATTTTAAAGAAATATGGACTTGACTCTAGCACATTAGTTGATACTCCCATGGTGGAGAAAATGAAACTGGATGAAGATAGACAAGGGAAATTAGTTGATCCTACACGTTTTCGTAGAATGGTCGGCTCCCTGATGTATCTATCTGCTAGTAGACCTGATATTGTTTTTGATGTGTGCATGTGTGCCCGGTATCAGGCAAAGCCTATCAAAAAACACTTACATGCTATTAAACGGATCTTTCGATACCTTAAAGGAACCATTCACATGGGTCTGTGGTATCCGAAGGACTCCGGTTTTGCACTAAGAGCATTTGCAGATGCAGATTATGCAGGTTGTTAGGACACCAGATGAAGTACATCAGGATCTGCTCAATTTCTTGGAGATAAGCTTGTCAGTTAGTCTTCAAATAAACAGAAGAGCATGACTATCTCAACTACAGAGGAAGAATATATAGCCTTATCTGGATGTTGTGCCCAAATCCTTTGGATGCGTTCACAACTTTCTGACTATGGCTTTACATTTAACAAGATTCCTTTGTATTGTGATAACCAAAGTGCTATCGCGTTATGTTGTAACAATGTGCAACATTCAAGATCTAATCACATTGATATCCGACACCACTTCATCAAAGAGCAAGTGGAAAACAGGGTTGTAGAGGTGTACTTTATAGAAACGAGATATCAACTAGCAGACATATTCACCAAATCATTACCAAGGGAACACTTCGAATTGATACTCCCACTGCTTGGCATGAAACAACTGTCTCCAGAAACTCTTAAGGAACTATAAGAGTTCGCCAGTGAGTAACAAGGGTATCTCAGTTTTGTATACTTTGTATATTTGTATAAAAAAAGGATGAAAAATGACTACATCTCTTTAAATAGAAAACGGGTAAATGTTTGAGGGGGAGAATCAGTACTACTAACAGTCTTGCAGGAAATGCTCACAAAGGATTTTTGGACTCATCCATTCTTCTTACATGAGAAGTATCTAATCTAAAATGTAAGAAAAGCTATTACTGATTCTGTTGCTGAGAGATTGGAACGAACCACAAGCTGCTTCTTCAGACAGTCTGATTTATCACTCTAGTCTACGTATATTTCAGGTCTCGTTTCAATATTAATTGAATATCTATGCGTTAAAGTGGTATATTTATATCTTAATTGATTGATGGAGAGCTTAAATTTATTTTAAGTCCATTGATGATCAAAACCATACAAAAGTTGCATACTTTTGATTGGGGGGAGAAAATGTGACTTAAAAATATTGATAACTAATGATTCAATTGTTTATATGTGATAGCTTGAACCTTGCATGTGCAAAACAACTTTCGAATATCGATGCACATATGTAGGGGGAGCAAAAAGATTAATATATTCTAAAATGCCAAGATACCAAAACTTTTGTGTTATACACAAGTATCTTGATAATCTATAAAGAATCTTTTGCTTCATGATCTTGGTTTCATATATGTGATTGGATAGCGGAAATTGCATGGAATTGTATCATCTCATATCCCTCGGGATATCTTTCTAAAATTTGATAGTGCTGGTGAGTGTTGATCTGTTAAACGGTTTTTAGCAGGTTAAAACTTCTCAGTTCCTATTGTTTTTAAGAACCATTAAAGCACTTTCCATCAAATGATTTTAAGGCGACTTGACAAGGGTTAATGCTAAGTTTTGACCTGAGTTAGGTAGTCTTCTGTAAAACTTTCATTGTGTTCAAACGATTTCATCACACTTTGACTGTTTTTCAAAGTTTTTGTACCACAGACTTCTATGGTACTTAATTGTATTAAGAGGTCGACCCTATGTTTGCAAGTGAGCCTAATGAAGCATCTGGACATAGGTTATGTTGAACACGAATTATACGGTATAGTCAGCAGATAGTAACTGGTCTGACTCACTCTTTACCATTCTAGTAGTAGCAATGCTATTAGTGTGTTAGTCTACGGACATCTGGTCTAGAGAACAGCAAGCATACGGGAATCTGATACTTCGGTATTGGAGGACTTAAAGGCTTTGAGCTAGAAAACCTGTTAAGGAGGTTCTTATAATGAATCTACCTGATCACAGGTGCAGTACTTGTACTGTAATCATCGATCCTCATGGAATTGGAGGTTATTGCAACCGACAAGATTGAGTATCTTCATTTATACTCAGCCCCTTCAAAATATAAAACCCTCAATGTGTTTAAAATGTTTTTGTATGAACACATTAAGTGGATTTTCATATAAATATTTTTTTATTGGTGATCAATTTTTGGAATTAAGACAAACGACTCAAGGAATCGATGTAAACCACATGCTCATACTCAAAGACTTAAAGATATCAAGAAAGCTAAATACTTGAACATAAAAGCTTTCAAGATTACAACAAGTTTGAGCATGTCGGTCCAATGTTCAGCAAATGGAAAATTAAGGTAAAGAACACATCAGAATCAAGTTATCAAGTCATGATGAAACAAGCTCTGAAGATTAAAGTCAAAGTGAAGATTGCTACAGCAAGCACAGAAAATCAAGGGAAGATTATAAGGACTACGAGCTGAAGAAATCTACATTGAATTATACGACTCAATTTAGCAAACCAAGAGTGACCTCCCTTAGGGGGAGATTGTTAGAAACAAAGAAATCTCGGTCACTCGTAGTGGTTTAACATTTACTAGCTCGTTAGTTAATGATGTTTAATGTAATCGGGCCGACAAAGTAAAAACCCGAAAAGCCCATCCAAAGGCCCATTTGGCCGGCCCCTTAGAGGGTTATAAATACCCTTCACATGTAAAGGTTTAGGGTATGTGATGATCTCAGTAAACACAAAACTCATATCTCTTGTAAGTTTAATCATCCTTAATTATTTATTTTCTTTCTAGTTTTTCTATTGATCTTCAAACCTCAATCTTTCTTGTGAGATGAATAATTATTGGAACCATCACTTATTTTTTGAAAAATATGCGGTTTGAGCTAGAAAAATATGCGGTTTGACTACATAAAAGTGCGGTTTGAGCTTAACAAAAGTTGCGGTTTGAGCTAAACCAAGTTGCGGTTTGATCTAATTTTATGCGGTTTGATTCCACAAAGAAATCTGTGGTTTGATCTTAACACATTATGCGGTTTGGCAAAATTTTATGCTGTTTGATTAAAGTTGTTATGCGGTTTGATCAAAGTTTTATGCGGTTTGAGTTAACAAATCCCGCGGTTTGATCCATAAGTTTATGCGGTTTGCTCAAAAATCCTTAGCGATTTGATCATCATTTCAAGCAGCGGTTTGATATTAGGGTTCGCGATTTGAGTTCGCCAAACGAAGAAGACACAGTTTCTACATGTTTTGGTTTTTCGGGTTTTGACTTTGACGTTCGCGGGTCTTATAACATATACCATTAGAATCGCGATCCTTAAACAATCCTAACAACGTGCTTACTTTTTGTTGAATCATTTCGAATCGAAAGCGATAAATAAACCCTAAGCTTACATTTTAATGAGGAAGAAGAAGATGCAAGCTATATTCGTGCATGGAAGTTTTTATAATTGTTTAAAAAATTTAGAGTTTACACTTATAACCTTTAGTTTTTAAATCATTTCACTTTTAACCCTTAGTTAATTAATGGTTTTACTATTAGCCCTTTTATTTTAAAACAATTTTAATTTGAACCTTTTAATTTTAATTAGATTTACTATTAGTCTTTAGGTTTCAATATTTTTAAGTTTAAACCTTTAGTTAAATAACTTCTACTTTTAGTCCTTAGTCTTAAAACATTTTTAGTTTTAATCCTTTAGTTTTAATCATTTTCATCATTAGTCCTTATTTCCAGTTTTTTTATAATTGTTAATTAAGAACAAGTTCTTTAACGTCAATAACGATTTCAAAGACATCAAAACCACAACACATCATTTTATCTACTTAAGATCCGTAATTCATTTCACAACAAATCCGATACAATGGAAACAAAAGATGTGCATGCAATAAAATACAAAATGTCAAAAGCAAAAGAGAGATGCATGTCATATTTTCGTTCTCTTTATTCACACCTTCAGGTTCTTTCTAAAGAAGACTTAAAAGGCACTCGTACATGGATTCAAATGGGTATTTCTGTCACTCTTTGGTCAAGATAATGAGACTTTCACAAATACGATGCTTCTCAACGTAGATCAACTATAAAAGCAACTTGACAAAGACGAATTTCAAGAAGATGGATCCATGGTAGCCTTTTGGGTGCTTAACAGACAGCTTCAGCAATTCATCGATTCACAATATACTTTGGATTATGACGGTCAAATGACAGACAAATATTTTGCTGAATATACTAGATTCGAAGTTAAAAAGTTCAGAGAAACATTACTTCAACACATGGGTAATGTTAAGAAGTCCGTTGCTGAAAGAACACGTCACAAAAGACTGTATGACAAAAGAGTGAACAAAAGACAGATGCAGAAGCCAGAGAGTAAGGTTGATTTGGGAAAAGCATTAGATGTTGGTTTGGTTGTCACGGAAAGCAGTAAGATAGAATTAGAAGTGCAGGATACAAGCAACAAGTCAGGGAATGATACAGATACTGATGATGCAGATAACAGACCCATATATGATGAAGAGCCAATGGCTGAGGTACAATTGACTGTTGAATGTAATATTTTTGCTATAGGACAACAACATACTGAGCAACCTGAAATCATTAATGAAGGAGTATACTAAACAATTTCAAATTAAAAGTCATATGCTTGATTCATCACTTGATAACAAGACAACTGAATTTTCAAACCAATCTTACGAGTCTGAAAATATTTATCTCAAAAAGACCGTTGCCTAATTTCAAAAAGATTTTTCAAAAATGGAAGCACATTGTATTGCTCTTGAACTTAAATATCAAAATCAAGCTTTAAAAGAAGAGCAACATGGTTAATTTTTTAAAGTAAAAAGTAATGAAGCCAAGATCAAACATGACATAGATGAAATTGAAACAATAAACATCGAACTAGAACATAGTGTGGCTAAATTACTTATAGAAAATAAGCATTTAAATAAGGAAAATGAGAATTTGAAACAGACTTACAAAGATCTTTATGATTCTATCAAAAAGTCACGAGTTCAGACCAAAGACCATAATGAGTCTCTAATTGTCCAACTGAACAATAAGTCTACTGAAATTACTGATTTGAAAGCTCAGATTCAGGAAAAGGTTTTTGTAACACCCCCTTTTTTGACATATAGCAGCGGAGGAAACCAATTTTACCATCACTAAGAAACCAATCAGTTGTTAGACAACCGAATGCGTTTAAATCTGAAAGGGCTCAAATGTCAAAACAACGGTTTGCCTCCCAAGTTGATGTGAATACGAATTTGTCAAAACGAGTCACTCAACATTATTTGCCTAAGAAAACAAAATCCGCCTTCACAAAACCTGATCACATGATTGCATCTAGCTCATCTAGGAATAATTTTAAGAACATGCCAAGATTTAGTTCAATTGATAGGAACTCAACAACTAGTGTGACTACTTCTGCTAGAATTCAAACCACTGCTGATGATAGCAAACCAAAACCTAGGTGCAACAATCAAACATCTAGGAGTTTGCCTGTATCTAAGAGTACTCGCATTACGATAACGGTGGGGGGGAGGGGGGGGGGGGGGGGGGGGGGTGGGTGGGGGGGGTGGGACTATGCCCAAAGCAGATCACTCTAAGAGTTCTAGTTCTTTCTCAGATTCCAAAAACTTTGTTTGTTCTACATGTCATAAGTGCGTCTTTAATGCAAATCATGATGCTTGTATAACAAAACTCCCGAAGGAAGTAAATTCACGTGCTAAGATTCAATCCCATAAGACCAGAAACTGTTACAAACCCGTAGATCAAAAGAGTCATACTCAGAAACCTGGTAGGCAGATCTTTACAGGACATAGGTTTTCTCCTAATAAGACTTCTGCTGTGTCTGAGCAAAAACATCTTCCTGGATCTGATCTTAGGTGGAAACCTACGGGTACAAATTTTCAAATCTGTTGGTCTTAGGTGGATTCCTATAGGAAAGTTATTTGACTCTTGCACAAGCAAGGTTGACAGTGAACTCCCACATGGTTCAAATATAGATATCCCTAATATTCATGAATGCAAACAAACTCTAGATGTAAGTGCAGGTACATCAATCAATGTTCAGAAGGAACAAAGTCTTGATTTACGTGCAGGTACCTTATGTAATTCAACAAGGAAGATCTCAGAGTATTGGTTGCTAAAAAAAGCTAATATCTCAGAAGACCATTGTCAAGTGATTCACAGATGTGATACAGTAAAATGACGTTTGATTACACAGATCAAGCCTCGTAACCTCAATGTCAAATAACGTCTTGAACGAAATTGGTCAAAGCTCGCCACCACAATGTCAATCAGGAAGGTCATCAAGCAGCTGAACGAACAACGTCAATAGCTGGACTTTGCTATTCGGTCCTTTGTTCGACGAATATTTCAAATGGAGAAAATCAAGTTGTTTTTAAGTATTCGCTGTCTATACTACTATGCATCAAATAAACTTCAACGACAACTGATTCACTTCATCCACTTCAACTCTAGCTACAACTGTTCACTGCTGATGGAAACTTCGATTTTGTAAATTATTTTTTTCTCTCTTTATTTTGCTTAATAAAAATATTTTTTGAAAAGAAATACAAAAAAATAAAAACCTAGAAAAACAAAAATAAAAGAATCTTCTCGGACATGTCTCTGGAATCGATAAACATTTTACGTACCTAGAAATGTTGATTACATCGACACGGGCGTGTAATGAAGATTGTGCAAAGAGTATCATATGTTTCAAAACATGTCATTTCTAAATTTTTATCGGGGACTTATGTACACATCAGTGCATAACTCGGACTCGAATGTAAAAGGGAAGTGTACGTTTCAATGCGCTTACTCTTTAAATATAAGAGAAGTCTTCTATCATGTGTTTTTTTTAAACTGTTGAACATAATTTTTCAAAAAAGAACTTTTAATGTCAAATTGTTTACTATATAATTTATGGTATCTTTCCATAAAAAGTGATATACGTTAAATTGTGTGTTCAACACTCCCTTCCTCGAATAAGTTTAAAAGAATTGTAGTAGGAGAATTTTTTATTTTATGTAAATCAATTTTTGAGGGGGAGCTTTTTAAAACAAAAGCCTTTTAATGTGTTGGATACATCTCATAAATGTCAATTTTATGTATCCAAAACATTTTGATGAAATTAAAATGTGGAAAACTTATAATGTCAATTTATTAATTACATTGTTCACTTATGGCATCTCACCTCCGTCTTCTATACATTTTGTGGTGTCATATCATTTCATCCCAATGTCAAGTTTTAATAAAATATTGGTATCCCACATCATTAGGTTGATGGGGAGCTTCGGAAAATGAATGTCATTCAAGATCGTAGTATAATTTGTCTCCTTTGGATTTTTAATTTATCAATTTTAATTCAATTGGTATTCAAATACTAAGTGTTTTATTATTTAAAATAAGGGGAGAAAATTGTAATTAAAATATGATATAGAAGAGTGTGATCTTTACGACTCTAAGTGCAACTCTTTCCTTCATGTGCTAAACAATTTCGAATCTCAGAGCACATGTATAGGGGGAGTATTTGAAAATAACAATTTCAGAAAATGGTTTTATGGTTTGATCTCTACACCCAACAACCTATTAATTTCATGACAATTCTGAAGTCATAAGGTGGTTAGGTTAGGTATATGTCCTACGATCCAACCAGAACCAGATGGATCTACACAAGGACATCCCATAGTTAGAAATAGCAGTCCTTAGGTATGATTGGAGATGAATGAGTAAGAGGGAAAAATGCAGACTAAGATTGAGCTAACACTGGAACAATCAACAACAGGGTTAGTCATGACGTTTAGTAAGCATTGATGGGGTTGAAGAAATGAAAAGATATGTAAGGATAAAGGTGAAATCAAAGAGCCCTCCAATCTACTAGGCAGAAAAACCGGGTTAATACATTATCTATCAAATTAACTATTGATGATTGTTATATTGAAGAAAGTTCATCTGGACCCAGTGATGCAATCACAACCCTTCCACAGCCATTCCGGGTTTTTCTCCAAAAGAATACTCGTTCATCTTGTCACGGAGATTACACACGTTATCTATTGACATCTGACTCTGAGATTGTTATTATTGAATTGTGGCTGTTGCTCAGACTCTGATTACTAAACCAAAAGTGCCTAATCGGTGTTAGAGCCAAGAAGAGATCAAATTATAAATCTCATTAGGACACAATGTCAAAATACACTTGTTGAACACCATAAAGTTCATAAGTTGTAACAAAGAGTCCTACGCATTATCCTTAAGATCTTGCCAGAACATCCGAGTGATACTTAAGTATTCACAGTGAAGATGGAAATCCTGCTTGAGCCAACATCAAACAAGCTCTTGGTAGGTGACTTGCAAGATTCTATATGAATCAAGCTTGTGATAACTGGATATAAATTTTGGTCCAGTAAATGAATTGACGACTTAATCAGAAAGATAGTAACTATCTGATTCACTCTTACCGTGTTGTCTGCTTTGAGACGTTCCGATAATGAGAACTAGCAAGCATGGTAAATCTAATACATCTGTGTTAGAAGATCCTACGCTTTGAGCTGGAAACCCTGTCAAGGAGATTCTTGAATCTACCTGATCCACATGTTTGTATTTATAATATCAAAAAGAAACCGGAGGTTATGCAACAAACTCTAGTATGAATGACAAAAGCCATACTCATCTCATTATTGCTAACTGTTTATTTCGCGGTTAGACGATGATGTTGCAGCCTATTCGCGAATTCGGATTCATATAACCACATGTCTCATACATCATGCTTTCAAAGTCAATGTTCAAACATAAAGATCATTGATTCTAATCTTTCCCACATCAAAGAGCCTCAAAAGTTAATAAAGGAATTGTCTATTTGGGAAGATTGTCTAGACTCATAATCCACCATGATGTCAAACAAGATGATAAACAAGTGATGAAGCTGTTGGTCAGAGCACAAGATGATCAAGGAGTCAAATCAAGATGATTCAAGTCAAGGAGGATGATGCAAGATATGATCTCAGGAACTCAAAGTCAAAAAACGATAAAAGAGGAGTCATGATCAAGATCACAAAGCATGAATGAATAAATCCATTACAAACAAGACAAGACCAAAACAAGGCAAAGCATAAACGTCAAAATTCATATCTTCAACGTCAGGGGAGACAATGATAAATCAAATCAAACTCCTACAAGAATGTCATCGGTGGTACGGAGGAGTTTGAAGAAAGAGCCTCTAACATTGGGGGAGATTGTTAGCTTAATTATATTAAGTCAAACAAGATGTTATCGGTCTATAAAGTCAAATTGGGTCTTGTAAAGTAATAGGCTAGTCGGGTTCAACGGGTTTGGATTGTAATCTAATATTGTCTGTGTTTCAGGCTCAAAGCCCAAGTGCTTAGCCAAGCCCGAACGTAAGTTAGAAAAGCCCACACGGCCACTAGTGGCTTAGGGGTATAAAAGAAACCCTCTCCACACATGGAGAGGGTGTTGGTTACACTTGTTCTCACTTGTAACTCACCATTTCTCTCTCTAATCTAACTTTCCTAGTTTTCTTTTCTTCCTTTCTTTTTCATTAGTTTTGGTCATCATAAGGCTTAATTTGGGTTTGCTTATTAGTTGTGTATGGATTATATTAAGGGATAATAGTATTTTTGATATATTTTGGTCATTTTAGGCATATTTTTATTGACAAAAGGTATGTGTAATTAAGCACATACCAATGCTCAGTATAAAGAACTCCAAAACTACGCTAAAAAAACAAAACCTTTTTTTTTTATTTTTTTTTTTTTTTTTTTTTTTTTTGATGAAGATGTATACACTATATCCAGGAGGAGAAGCTAAATTCATGCAATCGTTTTCGTTAAGACTCATTTTTACTATGTTTACGCTCGAACGAGTACTCAATGCGTGATATTGGCGTTCAACGAACGAGTAGTTTATAACCGAGACAACTATCGATCCAGTACTGATGACAAACCTTATGATCTTCAAAAACAATTCAACAATTTCATGAAATCTCAGCAATCGACCAACACTTTCGTCAAAGAAACATTCATGGATCTCAATACCCAACTCAAAACCGTAGCCAAAAATCATCAAGCGTCAATCCAGAACCTTGAAACCAAGTTCGACAGACTTGCTGACAAGCAACCTGGTCGACCCTCTGGATCTCTTCCCAGTAACACTTAACCAAACCCAAAACAAGCAATCTGGTCGACCTTGGTGCTAGCATTAACCTTATGCCATATTCGCTATATGCCAAATTATCTCTCGAAACTCTTAAACCTACCAAAATGAGCGTAAGATTAGCCGACAAATCATTGCAATACCCTGTTGGAATAGCTGAAAATACAAGTTGGTAAATTCACCTTTCCTGTTGATTTCATTATTCTCGAGATGAAAAAAGATAGTAAAGTTCCCCTAATTCTGGGATGACCCTTTCTTCACACTGCTGATGCAGTTATTCGAGTTAAACAGAGATAACTCAACCTTGGAACTGAACGAATAATTTTCAATATCGATTCTGCAATGAAACACTCATATTCAAACGATGATACTTGTTTTAGTATCGATGTCATCGAAGAAATATTACGGGTTGGCGAGTATGCATCGATTATCATAAACTCACTGAAGCAACCATAAAAGATCATTTTCCCTTACCTTTTATGGATCAAATGCTAGAAAGACTCGCGGGAAATAAATATTTCTGTTTCCTCGATGGTTTTTCTAGGTATTTTCAAATTCCTATCGATCCTAATGATCAAGAAAAAACAACATTCAATTGTCCTTTCAGAACATACGCTTATAGGCGAATGCCTTTCGTTCTATGTAATGATCCTGCCACATTTCAAAGATGTATGTTGGCAATCTTTCACGATATGATCGAAGAATCCGTCGAAATATTCATGGACGATTTCTCCGTCTTCGGAAACTCTTTTGACACATGCCTTAATAATCTTGATAAAATGCTCCAACGTTGCAAAGACTCTCATCTCGTCCTAAACTGAAAATGTCATCTTCCTATGTCAAAGAAGGGATTGTGCTCGAACACAAGGTATCTAGTGCCGGACTTGAAGTTGACAAAGCAAAGATCAATGTAATCTTAAAACTTCCACCACCTACTAATATCAAAAGTATTAGAAGCTTTCTCGGCAGACATGCCGATTTTTACCGATGATTCATTAAAGATTTCTCGAAAATTGCTCGACCTCTAACTAAACTTCTCGAAAAAGACACTCCATTTAAATTCGACGATGAATGTCGAAGAGCTTTTGAATCATTAAAAGAGAAACTCACATGTGCTCCTGTGATCGTAAGCCCAAACTGGAATCTTCCATTTGAACTTTTGTGTGATGCAAGTGATTTCGCTATAGGAGCCGTCTTAGGTCAAAAAGATGGAAAAAACTTTCACCCGATCTACTTCGCAAGCAAAACCCTTAACTCCGCTCAACAAAAATACACCGTAACCGAAAAAGAACTTATGGCTGTAGTTTTTGCCTTGAAATTAGATCCTATCTATTCGTCAAATATCTTTATTCACACTGATCATTCAACTCTAAGGCACTTATTTAAAAAGCAAGATGCTAAACCACGCCTTATTCCATGGATTTTACTTCTGCAAGAATTAAACATAGAAATCAAAGACAGAAAAGGAAAAAAAATGTTGCAGCTGATCATCTATCCCGACTTGAAAACGATGAGACAAGCGATGACAGCGAAGTAGATGATAACTTTCCCGGAGAAACTCTTATGGAAATCAACATAAACGAACCTTGGTTCGCAGACTTCGTAAACTACCTAGTCGGTAATATTATACCAAAAGGGATGACATATCAACAAAAGAATAAATTATTCTCTTACTTCAAACACTACTTTTGGGAGGAACCTTATCTTTTCAAAGTATGCTCAGACGGTATGATCAGACGTTGCATATTTGGACCAGAAACCCAAATCATTTTAGATCAATGTCACCACAGACCAACAGGTGGACATTATGGACCAAACATAACTGCTAAAAAAGATCCTTGATTGAGGATTTTTACTGGCCAAAAATCACCAAAGTAAGCTCATATCTAGTCCGCTTATGTGAAGCATGCCAAAAGACCAGAAATATATCAAAACGTGATGAGATGCCCTTAAACAACATTCAAGTATGTGAAATTTTTGACATATGGGGTATCGACTTTATGGGGCCATTCCTGAAATCATATAAGTTGAATACATTCTAGTCGTTGTTGATTACGTATCCAAATGGGCCAAAGCTCAAGCTTTACCAACCAATGATGCCCGAGTAGTAGTCATCTTTCTAAAGAAACTATTCTGCCGTTTCGGAATGCCCAAAGCTCTAATCAGCGACCGAGGTACTCACTTCTGCAAAAAAATAATGGAAAAAACAATGAAAAGATATGGAGTCAACCATCGCTTCTCTACATCTTATCATCCTCAAACCAGTGGTCAAGTTAAAAACATAAATAGAGCTCTTAAAAGAATTCTTGAAAAGACTGTTAAAGACAATCCTGCTATTTGGTCAAGAAAACTTGATGACGCTCTGTGGGCTTTTCGTACTACCTACAAAACACCTACCAGTACCACACCATACAAACTAATATATGGAAAGAACTGCCACTTGCCATTTGAAATTGAACACCGTGCATACTGGGCACTAAAGAACTGTAACCCAGATCTGATTGCTGCTGGTGAGAAAAGAATGTTTCAGTTGCACGAGTTAGACGAACTTAGATACCAAGCATATGAAAACTCTCATCCATGGTTGTTAAGATCTCGATCCTGATCTTAGGATCTTATGATTTTATGATACTGCAAAGCAAAAATGATCCTGATCTTACATAGGATCTTTGCATGCCTAAGATCTTATAGGATTTCGATCTTGACCATAGGATCTTAAGATCTACTCCGATCCGATCTTACTTTTCTCGTCCCACAAACTAAAAAACTATAAATTTATGGGTTGTGTTTTTAAAATTTAAAAAACAACATGTTAATCTTCTTAAACATTCCATAATCATAATTTAGGACATCATTTCTATGAAACATTCATAGAATTTCATGTTCATGATATATAATAATTTGTATATTTGTATAATATTACAAAGACTATTAAGACAATGACATTATAGTAGGATCTTACGATCCCGATCCGATTTTACGATCTCGATCTTGCAAAGACGAAAATGATCCTGGATAAGATCCCGATCTTGAAAACCTTGCTCTTGTCTATACAAGGAAAGAACCAAAGTTTGGCATGACAGAAAATTACGAATGAGAAAAGAATTCAAACAAGGAAATAAAGTTCTTCTCTTTCACTCAAAGTATAAATTTAAACAACCGAAGCTCATATCTCGATGGTTAGGACCATATGTAGTGAAACATCAATATCCATTCGGATATGTTGAACTCAATGGAAAAGATGGAAAAACGTTCATAGTCAATGGCCATCGACTTAAACTATATCATAAAGAAGACAATGACTCAAGGAAAGTAGTTACTCCCTTTTTCCCAAACGAATGACTCCCGAAATACGAGTCTGGCTAACGACTCTCTTAAAAATTAAGCGCTTCTCGGGAGGCAACCCATGCTTTTACTTAAGTGTAGAGGAGTCCCTCCTCCATTCTTCTACTAATATCCATTTTTCTAAAAAAACAAACAACAACAAAAATATTTTCTTTTTTGTGTGTTTACTTTTATGCAGGTACTTTAGCTTAATGATATGGAAAATTACGACGTATGCTCCAAAGATAGCTCTACCGAAGCTATGCACTTCTCTATGCCCCGGGAAGTACCGTTTTCTTTTAATTTTCCCTATTTTATCTCTATTATCAGTTATCACATTAAGGGCAATGTTCAACTTAAGTGTGGAGGGGAGCCAAATAGGAAAAAATAATCATATCCCTTCATGTTTGCCCTGCCAAAATTTTCCAACTTATATTTTTGGCCTAAAAATCTTAATAGATATACACTTTCAAAAATAAAAAATGCTCTTAGTAAGGCAAGTCCAACCGGATTGACATTATAGCTAGCATGCCCCAGTCTACTAAATTGTGAGAAATCTAAGCCTTAAAAATATTCAGGTATCCACCTTTGGTACCCAAGATAATTGATGCCTTTAGCTTGTTTGAGTTAAGGAATGAGCAATCATATATATCTATTCCATCGTTATGGATGTGTATATGTGGTTTTGTCGCCTTTTCTGGAACATTAGTATTGGTTTATCATTATATTTGAGAGAGCCAGTAATTTAGAAGCTCTAGAACTTGTGCTTAATCATCATTCACTAGACTGAAGCCTTATCAGATGAAATATATCCCGCAAGTCCTTGTTCTTGCAAGCACTCCTTTTAATGCTATGTTGCTAAAATATCTGAATGAAGAAGCTCTGTGCCAAGCCTTAGTTACCATTTGGTAAAAAAAAGAAAATATTATATGTATGTGCTCAAAGGAATAAAGGCTTATGTTCAGCGCATGAAGATTGGATCCTCTCTAGTACTAAAGTTTTGCCCTTCGGTCAGGTTTATGTGTTAAGTACAAGCCTATGGTAGCTGTCTAGATTATGTCTGTGCAAATTGAGTGTTCTTCACAATAGCATATTTAACCCTATCTGAGTGGCTGAGTGAATTTAAAACCAAACACTATCCCTATGTGAGGTGCTATGTTATATGTCTATGCTTGAAAAGTTATCTAATATGCAACTCTTATAAAAATCCAAATTTTCTCCACATCACAACAAATGATTTTATTTTTTTGCTTCCATTGCTTGAGGGCAAGCAATAAGCTAAGTGTGGAGGGATTTGATAATGCCCAAATTATACATATTTCTATGGTGTTATTTATGTATCATTTCTTGTGAACTTTTGATACTTAATTAGCTTGAATTGCTTATAGGTTCACTTGAAGACACTACAGACCCAAGGTCAAGAACCTATACACTTTGGGAGGCGAACACAAGAAAAGAAAAGATTTCTAGCCAAAATTCAAGAAGTCCGCCGCACTTATAACATTGTGCTCCGCACTTTCCTTTGAATCCAAAACCGCCGCACTTTCTCCCAAATTCTGAAGAATTAAAGTCTAATAAATGCACCAGCATTAACTCCTCAAAACCGTTGCGACGCACTTCTAGTAAAAGCCATTAAATGCTATCGAATTAACACCCAAAGTCCGCCGCACTTTTTCCTAAGTGCGCCGCACTTTGCACCCAAACTTGCCTATAAATTGAGGACCAATTTTCATCCCCAAAGCATCCATCTCATTTTACAAACCATCTCTTACACACACATATTTCCCTCTTTTCACCAAAACACCAAGCAACACCTCTTCTCTTTTGAAGAAAAAGATATAACGATCAAGAACGAAGACAATTTTCCTACTTAGTTGTTGAAATAATGGAAGTTTATGTAAATTGTACTTTTGTTATGAACTCCTTAGCCATGAGAGGCTAAATCTCTCATGACTACTCGGTGAAGTTACGATAATGAATAAGTGTTTGGTATGATCATGATCTCTTTAATCTTAAGCTTATGTTGCAAACCTGTTATATCTTATCTTATCTATTTTTGCTTATCAACTTAGATTATATAATCATATCGGTATAGGTCGAAAGACCCGTTATGATCTATGTGGTTTTAAAGATTTGTCTATGGTCTTTAACGTCTGTGCTGAGAAATCTACTTTTGTAAATTGATAAACAAAATAAGCTTTGATATAATTGTAAATGGATTATTTGAGTGACACATTTGGTCTATTAACTAAATATAAGTCTTGAGTTAACCAAGTTAGTTTGTGAAAATGTTTTCTGACGAGAAACCACTTTTATAAATTAATGCCCCATCTTCAAGGTCAAATCATTTCCAACACTTATAAATTATTTTCAACTATCCGAGTAGTCATCCTTATTATCATTGGTAAAACTAAAGTTATTTTCAAAATTATTAAAGTCTATTTTCTTTCTGATTATTTGAACACTACTCTAATCCCTGTGGACGACCTGGTCTTACCTAAAAAAGTTATACTACATATGTGGGTTATACTTTTACCCGTGTATTTCCATATAATTATCTGGTATTTTCAGTCTTATAAATTTAAAGCTTTTGAAACACATCATCAGGGAAGTCCATGAAGGGGCATGCGACATGCATGCCGGAGCATGATCGGTGGTAGCAAAAATCATGAGGCATGGATATTATTGATCGTCCATGCACCAGGACACCAAGGAGGTTGTGGACAGATGTGAGTCATGCCAAATACACGGTTCAGTACCTAGGCTACCAAAGACGAAATTAATGTCCATCATGTCACCATGGCCATTTTACCAGTGGGGACTCGATATCCTGGGACCCCTCCCAGGGGACCCAAGGAAGCTCAAATTCATCATCGTGACTATCGACTATTTCACCAAATGGATGGAAGCAAAGCCTTTAGCTTGGATCACGGGTAAGGAAGTTAAAAAATTTGTTTCGGAAAAATTGTATGCAGGTTCGGGCTACCAAGGGTAATGGTGACGGACAATAGGACACAGCTGGTGAAAGACCCCTTTAAAAGCAGATGCGAGAAATGGAAGATCAAGCAAATGAACACAGCGGTAGCACACCCGCAGGCCAATGGTCTCGTGGAGAAAGCCAATAAGTCGTTAATGCACGACCTCATGGCACGGCTCGGCCGAGAAAGAGTAGGGTGGGTAGATGAGCTCTTTAACATTTTATGGGCACACCGAACCATGTTAAAAACAACAAACGGCGAAACCCCATTCAACCTCATCTACGGAAGTGAAGCTCTGATTCTGACCGAAATAGGCATGCCGACTTACCAGACCATTCAGTGGAACGAAGCACAAAATGAAGAAGAGATACGGTTGAACTTGGATCTCATTCAAGAAAGGAGGGAGACAGCGGCAATTCGGGAAGCGAAATACAATAAAAAGGTAGAGCAATATTACAACAAACGAGTATTCCCTGTGTTGTTCAAGGTCGAAGACTTTGTGTACCGCAGGAATGAAGCTAGTCAGGTAGAAAATCAAGGTAAGTTGGGTCCAAACTGGGAAGGGCCATATCGTGTAGTGGAAGCATATGAGAATAGTTCTTATAAACTATGTACCATGAATGACTGAGAGGTTCCTCGCACGTGGCATGCGATCAACCTCTGAAATTGTTTTATGTAAGTTTCATATAATTAATGAAATATGATCCTTCTCCATATGGGAGGGAAGGGCGATTTTCCGAAATAACTGTTCTTAGGTAAAAACATATGTGACTCCTCCAGATGGCTAGCTACCCCGAGAGAAACTTGTAGTCAATATCTAAAAGAGTGTCCATCAGTATCCAAGCCGAGTGTACGTCACAAGACGGTTGCCTGATAAACAAAATGTGGCTATGGGTAGTCAGTATCCCAAATTCCCCTAAGTCTCATTAACTAGGAAAGAGCCTCAATGAAAGGTTATATGCCCGGGTAATGACCGGGTGAGGAAAAAATGCATGCCATTTTGTTGTCTGCAATACGGACGACCTTATGAGGCGGTCGTGGGGCACGATAGACAAATTAAATGCGACCGAAGTGTCGATGTCTATACGGTAGACAAATTAAACGCGACCAATGTCAATTTCTACACCAGGCAAATTAAATGCGTCCAGAGTGCTGATGTCTTTACCTTGACGGCACACCCGAGGGTGGCCCAAACCCATGATCATAATTTAAAATGAGAGCATACCATAAAACAACATAGTATAAAGAAAAAAAGGGGGAAACACATTATATCATTATCCAAAATAAAGCACATTCATCAAAGATTAGTTACATCTGTTCATTCTGAAGCATGTTCGGTTACATAATCTCAAAACACAATAAGCTAAAGTCACATCAAGTAGTAGTCCCAAAGGGAACATCTGCAATGGTCTCTTGGACAGGAGGTGGGGATTTTTGAGAAGCTACATCAGTTCCTTTAACACTGGGAACTCCAGTTTCAGTCACGGGGGAGGAGTAGGAACATCAGGTGAAACCTGCATGAGGTCAGCCATTGGATGGAGGTAGTAGTCCGCAACCTTTTGAATGTAGGGATACTATTTTGTGAAAAGCTCTCGGTGCTTCGCTTCCCATGATCTTGATCCCTCAATATCCAAATCCTTGGTTCCGGCCAAAAAGTCCGCAATTTGTTCTTTGGACTTACCCAAGCTAAGTCCCCCAACCACCCATCAATAAAACACAAACTAACCGGGGCAGCCAAACTTTGCATGTACTCGACACTGTATGCAACCTTTTAACCCCAGCAGGTATGAACTCTCGAACAAGTTTTTGATGATCAGCCTAGGCTCGATCCAACTCAGCCGAAAGGTAAAGCTTTTCACCCTCCAGTGCCCTGATCTTCTCCTCAGCAGCTGCCAACCGTTGAGTCTTGGGTTTAAGATATTTCTCTAAGCTACGAATCTTTTCAACCATATCCGAGGCAGTTTCATGCCACTCGTCCCTCTCCCTTTCCAGATCTTTTAACCTATCTACCAATTCCTTCTCCTGAGATTCACATCCGGAGTGAGCACTCTCGAGTAAAGCAAGCTTATTGATCAACCCCTCATTATCTTGACTGGCTCTCTGAACACTTGACCTCAGATGATCCAGCCCCAATAAATGGGCATCATTACGCTTCCGTAGGTCCACATAGTCGTGATTCAGCTACTCATGCCTCTTCAAAAGCTCCCCTTGAGCCATAACAGATTGCCCTAGAGTCTGATAGGCATGACTAATGACCTCCATGTTCAAAAGAGATCCCAAGAAGTCATCTTCGGTTGGAGTAGCTAGATGAGAGATCAACTCTCGGCAAGCACAGATGGTGCAGACGCGAAGGTCATTACGAAGCCCCTAGTTAGGCATGTACCGGTTATCTACCAGCTCGTCTTCGTTACCCTGATGAGAGGACTGCGGAGAATGCACTACAAAGGAAACGGAAGCAAGTGTTAAATAAAAAAAAGAATATATATAAAAAAGAGAGAACGGGAAGAGGTGGAAACATACCGTTAGAGGCTATATTCACATGGGCATCCTGATGTTCGAGGTGCGGTGAGGGCTGGGTATTCATGATTGGAGGGGTGGATACACGTGTATTACCACTCAGGTCAACAACTTCTTTCTTGACATGTGGAGAGGCTTCAGAAGCAACAGTTGTAGGTTTCTTAACAACTTCTGGAGCAGCTTGATAGAGGGGAGTTACCGACAGAGTCCCTTCTGAGCCAAACTGAGTCGGCTCGTTATGTTCCTGGACCTTTTGCTTCTTTTTAGACCTCCGACAGCCCCAACACCAACACGTTTAGATTCCGCTTTAGCAGCGTTCTACTGATCCTTCTTCTCCCGAGCTACAGCAATCTTTGGATTAGGCTTCTCTAAGTTTTTCTAGAATGGAGTCAGCTCTGGAATTGTAGCACCAACCACTAGTGGAGGGGTGACTTTGGGTTTAGGATGTTAATCCTTCGAAATGGGATCCCCTTTGCTAACAATGGTCCCAGTCTAGGTGGAAAGCTTCAAGAAGGTGCCCATGCTAATTACTACAAAAGAAACAAAAGTATAACTAAGGTGAGGAAAGACGACGCGACATACGGCCAAAGGTAATGCAACCCCCACCCGTAAATTACCATTATTATCTTGATCCTTTATATTGTATTGTAAGTCCGGATGTCGATAAGCCGTGGTCAATCCGCACGTATATAACAAATGTCAAGGAGGTGGTCGAAGAGGTACTAGGAACTCAGATAAATGAGCATCATCATTCTCGTTATAAGTTGTTAAAAAATCATCATGAAAGTCAGTATCACCATACCTCCAAGGCATGGCATCCAGAATTGCATGGCGGTCTAGTAAGAAAAACTTCTTCTTCCAACCCTTCAAGCTTGACGTAACCTCTTTCAAATATTTCTTGGTGCCGCATCCAGTTTTGTTCTCAAAGGAAAACCAATGACCCTGCTTGCACAGTTTATAGAAAACCCGGAACAAAGAGACGGTAGGGGTAATGTTCAAACTGATGTAACGTATTTCAAATAGGATCACCCTGTCGACAACCATCAGCACTAGCTGCAAGAAGTGTACACTAAAATGTCTAATCACAGCAAGAAAGAAAGAAGAAAATGGAACCCTCAAACCTCCTTGCTCAAGTTGCTCAATGTATAAACCGATATATCTTGACAGAAGCCTATTCATCATCATACCCGGAGGCAGGAGGCGAGGGTGTAAATCCAAGGGAATACAATACTCATTAACGGCTGCCTTCAGTTCCGACGAGGTAAGTTTAGAGGTATAAATGTGTATGTCCCAAAATAAAAACTAAAGGAGCAAAGAAAATGCTGAAGGAGACGCACCTTGGGATATCGAAAAATAGTAGAAAGGCAAGAGGGCAAGTCAGATCGAGTGTGTGTGTGTGCGATGAAAGTAATGAATGGGTATATATAGGGTTGAGTTCACCTTGGGATGCGAAAAGAACACGTCTTGGAAGAGCATGATCTTAACCGTCCATCTTAGAGTGCGATACACGTGTCGGCAAGAGAAGAAATATATACAGCCCATGGGCCTTCATCAGCCCTAGCCTAATGAAAGCCTAGAAAGCAACAAAGGCTTCACGACAGCACCAACGGTCGCACACAGAGCACCCCGGACAGTGCCTCGGTACGTTGGTATAATACACCCTTCTATTTCATTTTAGTATTGAGTCACCAGTCCTCAACTGATAACACAATACTATAGGGCATGTTCATGTATGTGCCTGACATAAACTATACGACCGGAGTACACACCAGAATGTAGAGCTGGAGTACAGGTACAGACAATTGGAAAGCGATATAATGATGGCCAGAAGATGACGCGAGAATCACGCTTCTATACAGGTTGTCTTCATCCCAAAAGCCAAGACTTACTCTGCCCTTGACATACCAGGTCAGTGGTCCCCTTATGTGTTAGTCTCACGTCAAACGATGGGTTAACCGTTCATGACGTCACTAACCAGGTACAACTTTGGGTAGTATATATACCCACATACACTTCACTATTCACTATGTTTTTTTCTTCTAACAACAACCACTCTGACAATACTATTCCATCTGTATTAGACCATCCTCTTACTCTCACGCTGGAGTTTGGTCTTGGGGTCACTCCTGGGGCAAGACTAACGCATGTTGTTCCCTGTGTGTAGGTACTATACTTCAGTGTCATCCAGAGGGATCTTTGGAGCACTCAAAAGCAACCGCAGCAAGAATTTACTTTAATAATGCCAATTTAGATATGGCATATGAACACTTGCATAATATATATTTGATGACATCAAATAACATCACTTTATTATATCATTTATCCTATTTGTTTGGCCCACTTTTATATAATTATTGCATTATTTGGTACTTAATTGCTTTAAAGTTGATAAATGCAGTAATTCAGGAGTGTT